>JBBPQR010000066.1:0-22418 GCA_038092615.1 Boletus sphaerocystis | reverse complement strand
CGTGCAGAAGCTGCAAGTCATCGCCACTTGAAGCGGAACCCGAATTGCTGCCCGGAGCTGCATACAGCGCAGCATCGCGAGAGGCGAGAGGATTGTGTACGGTGTCAGAAAAGGAGGGGCGGAAGGGGGCATCCCATCTGGGGTTGGTATAGTCGGGGATAGATGTCGCTTGTGAGGGATCGTAAAAGGAGAGCGCAGAGGGAATCATCGACGACGAAAGGGATGTAGTCGAGGGGAATGCAGTGGACAGGGAACCACTGATGTGGGCGAGAGCAGAAGTGGAATGCTCTCCCCGCTCGTCCAGTGAAGGTTGTGGTTGATGATGTACGGGATTGGAGTAGGCGAGAGTAGAGCGTGAAGAAAGGCCGGAAAGACGGTCTGTAGAAGGGAAAGGGAAGGAAGTAGTGCTGGAATGTGGGGCGGATGGAAGGGAAGCAGAACTGTCGCATGGGTTGGAGATGGTGTGGTGAATTGTCCTGGGGGCTGTAAACGGAGGGTTGAGTGAGAGAAAGAAGGGGAGAGGGTGGGAAGAGTGATCGTGCAAGAACTGTCAAAATTTGACAGGAAATGCAACCAGGGATTGGAGAAGAGTGATCAAGGGAGAACATACGGAGAGCGTACCTCCGGAGGTGTTCAAATTGGAAGAAAATGGCGCATCTTCGTTGGGTGTCCGGCGGTTTTCCATTGCGGATGCAAGGTTGAACGATGGAAGATGAGGATATGACTCCAGTGTGTATATATGCTACGAGGAGAGAGAGAGCGCAAGAGAGAGATAAGGTTTTACGACATGCGGCAGGCTTAGCGGGTGGAACTGATTTGAAGGATCCTGGTCAGCAAGGTAGTCATTTCCCTCCTTTATTCTTTTCCAGTCAATTTTTTCATTAGCCCTTCATAGCTTGCATCATGCCAGCACCTCACCCAAACTCTGAAGATAATCTAACTTCTTGGACATGCCAACATTGTCAAACCGAATTGTTGGTCCCATCTGACCAGCACCGCAAAAAAGCAGCTTGCAGCCATCACACCAAAGCCTGCATACTAACTCCAAAATATATCCGAGGTGTTCTTGTTAAAACAGAAAATTCAACAAAGTACTGCTGCATTGTTCCAGGTTGCCCAGTACAGTTCAACAAGATTGATCCTCTCCGACGGCATCATAAGAAGGTGCATGAAAACAATGTAGTTGCCTCCCTTGGTGCAGGACTGGATGCTGCGGTAGGTTATTTGGCAATATTCTCCCTGATATTCAATAATATCCATTGTAAAGCCTGGCGACAGCCCGGCACCGTTGCCAGGGTCACCCTCCAATCAGCCACTTGAAGAGGCCGACCTGAGAAGACCGGCCTCTGGATCCATCATGCTAGTAGTGAGTATTTCATCTCTAGTTAACATTCGAGATGTGTTAAGCTGTGATGACTTTCAGCCTGGCGTCCAAGTCAACTCAACGCTAACTTTGGAGTGTTCAAGGCTGGAAGATACAACGGTGAGATTCATTCTTCATTCCACATATAATCACAGGAACTGGAAATTGTTGTACTATGTAGCAGTCTCATTTTGTGGATGGCGCTGATGCAGGCTTAGTGGAAGACAGGTTGAAGGAGGTAGGCATCTCGATTTTATGACTTCTCAACTTGCTTAATGATATGATGTTGCTTGTTTCCTTATCAGGTTTCCGAGGAGAATTTTGCTAAAGATGATGGCTTCCCCGCCACAAGTTGGGAGGTTGACGATGACCCTGTGTATGGCAGTAACAACATCCCAGGTGATGCTGAAGCTGATGTTAATCCTATCCCTCACGGATCATATGTACGGTCCATATAATATCTAGGTTAATTGAAATTTTATTTTTCCCTTGTAGGTCAGCGCTTTGCCTGTGGCAGAGACTTCAAGTCTCATTCCCTATCCTATTACTGGCAGCGATCCAATTTGCGCAGTGACCTTGATCCAGGAATTTTCTGAGCTATGTGAAGTCCCGTTGGCCTACCAAGCAGAGCTCAACGTCATTGTTTGTGAGCATTGCAGATTGGCGGTATTCGCCGATCATGCACTTGGCCATTTGAAGAACCACAATAAAGGTTCACGACGCCAGCAATGGGATAAGGCTCGCAGTGCAATTGAAAGCGCCATACGTCGCCTCTCACCTTTGAAGTCTGGTGCCAAAGTACAGCTTCCAAATCGTAAACTTCCTCCCATTCCTTGGCTCCAGGCACCGTTACCTGGATATCGATGCAACCAATGCCCATTCGCCTCTCTAGCAAAGAGAACAGTTCTCTCCCATGCTCATGAGCACGAACCCTCTGGCTCTAAAGACTTAGCAATCCCTGTTCTGGTATAGCGGCTATTCCATAGGGCCCCAAACTTCCCAGTTTACCCTGATCTTCATCATTGCACACCAAACGATGCATTTTCTCGCTTCTATGCTCAAATCGATCCAAAGTTCCAGAGCGCTGCCTTTTTTGCGGACAGTGCAGGACAGACGTCAGATTTAGCTGATCTTCCACCCTTTCTTGCCCGATGTGGATGGGTGGAAGTCATGGAAGGCTACTCTATGATGGATATCCACAGAATCGCAGATCCAAAGGCGCAATCCACAGATCCTGCTTGGATTACACGGGTCAAGGGACTTGGGGAGTTATATCTGTCTGGAACCAAGTCTATCTCTGCTATTGAGCCTGCCCTCTTGGAGGGGTTAACTTACTGGCGTACTAAAAGGTTCGTAAATTTCTTTTTTAAATTTTGGTTTGCATTTTCATTGCTCTAGTACAGTCGTCCATTTCAGTTAGCCCAGGAGACGGCGACCATCATAAATTATGGCAGGCAGTGTGATCGCTTGATCATGGCGGTACTGCGTCTTCTATGTTCACAGTACACAGATGATAGAAGGGGAGGTGGTGAAGAGCTACAGGTTCCTTTGCTCTCTGATGATCCTGATGACGAAGATGAGCCTGAATATGCAGGGGGTGGCAATGAAGAAGACGAAGACGAAGTAGGAGAGAATCATGTATTAGATGATGGAGAAGGGGACTCACAACTTGGAGAGGAAGACGGAGGGAAGACGGAGGGAGAACAGGAAGAAGAGGACTCAGACGAGGAAGAAGAGGACTTGGATGAGGAAGACTCCAACAATCCTATCGACCTGGATATTGAAGAAGGGATGGGCCAGGAAAAGGCTCAGGGCAAGCCATTTGCCGTCATTTTAACCGTTACCCAAGTGAAAATGGCACAATGCCTTCGCAGGCTACTAGAGAATCCTGACTCTCTGAAATCCGATATCCTAATGGCATATCACCGTCTCGTTCTATCCATTTTCACTACTCAAAGTGCTGAAGCTACGACCAACCGCCTCCATTCCTTGATAGATGCTTTCACCATCACAACTAGTATATCCAGGCATGGTGTTTTTCTGCCAGCTCATCAGATGTCTTGTGGATTGTCAAAAACGTTGTATGTTGCGCTATATTCTATTTTCCATGAAGTAACTACTCAGAGCTCCCAGCCATTTACGTGCGTTCATCTACCATTCTGTACGGAGTTAAGGCTAACTTGGCTTCCAGCTATTTCTGTCAACGTTTCAAGAGATGGGTTCAACCTGGAACTATAAGTCCTTTTTGTACAATCAGGCGTTATAGCCGATTGTGCTACATTGTCAACCGAAATCATATTGCTCTTCCCCGGCTTCAATTTTCCACTCCCACAGGAACGAATTTTACTTTTGATGGTCATTCACTCTCTATGACCATGTTCACAAACATGTACCATGACGTGTTGGACGACATCAACTCTACATTGCAAAACGATCTCCTGCTTGGAATAGATGAGAATGATCTAGGGGTACTGAAATCATCCCAGGAGATTATCGACAACCCACAGGAACATCATTCTGGTCAGGGATTTCTCGTCTCTGAGATGCAGAATGCTTGGTCCCTTGTGCGACTCATTATTCAGTCGCCGGAACTTCGAGATCAGTTTTTTAGCTTCGATAATACTGGGGTGCCAGTTCCTCGGTATGGATCATGGCGCCAATATCTCCAAAACGTGGAGAAATTTAAAGAAGGGCTTTACTTTCTTCTGCACCAAATTCCTGGAATGCCCAAGCGAGGAACAGAAGAGATCCGCACCAAGGTCGTTGATACCCAGTTTCGATCCCGAAGTCTTTTTTATATGTTCGACCGGCTTGCTTGCATTGGGTTATATACCAAGAGTGGGCATAACACAGGCAGAGACAAAACTACGCTGCATTTCTTAGCTCGATCCCTCGAGCACAAACTACGACGCTATTATGCTTCAGTTGCCACAATTGAAGCCTGGGCAACTGACCTTGTCATTTCCAATCCAGATCCCGAGCAACATTGTTATCTGTTATCCAGTATGGGCGAGCGCTGGAAACCATCTCGCTTGACACAGGTGATACAAAGGATCACCAAGGAACATCTCGGCATCGCTCTCAATCGAAACCAACTACGTCATATTCTTCCTGGGATTGCCGACCACTACAATATCACCACTTCCTGTTCCTCAGACATGGACCACGTCATGCATTCCCAGTTGGGCCACACCCCAGACACCGGTGCTCGACTCTACTCTAGACAATCAGATGACCATCCTGAGCTAACCAATCGGTTTGCTCATAGTGCTTTTATGTTCTGTGATGAGTGGCAACGCCTATGGGGTTTTGACAATGCTCAGCCCAATCGGATGGCGGCTTTGACATGGCAAGCTCAATATGCAAAATTCCATGCCAGGCCTTCCTTTCAGGCTTCGTTTCCACAGTGCCGGTGCCCAGCCAAGAGGGAGTTGGATGAAGTCAAATTACAGCTGAAGTCTATTCAAAATGTTCTCGAAGGTATCCAAGACGTTCTCGTAAAAGGGACCTCCATTCGCTCAGCAAAAATACGTGGATCTTCATCTAAAATTTCCTTTACTCAGCAAGGGTCTCAATATCACGCTAATCCTCAGGCTACCAGTAGTATTCCAACATCAGATCCGCTTTTGCATTCGGAACTACCTGGTTTGCAACAGAGTACTGTCGCTGCCTCAGGCCGCCATTCAAGCTCATCCCTACCTGATATCCCTTCTCTGAGTCTACAATCCCTCCCATTGTCACCATTGATGCAAACGACAGAAGATTCCTCTTGTTCAGAAATAGACCTGCATTCCCAGCCTGAAATTTCACCGATATCACAGGAAGATAATGCTCAGCTGGATGATCAGGTAAGCTTGAATCTCAGAACTTAGCCGGCATTTGATTCTCACATATGATATGAAGAATGAAGCTAGGCGAAAAAGACTCAAAGTGAATGCAGACACAGGGATACCGATCGGTGGATCCAGAGCAAGTGTCCTTGAGGACTCAAATAAGGTATATTGCCCTCCATGCAACCAACATATCGATAGAGATGCTTTGGCAAATCATCTCCGCACACTGAGGGAGGAAGGTGACAGCTGGCACATATTCAGCTTCAGTTATCAGCCTGTATGGAGAAGAAAGCCATTCAGGTTCTATCGTGAGGATGACCTTAGGTTTGTGTGTGTTTGTGGAATGTTTTCACACTTCCAAAAGGATAAAATGGTGGAACATGTAAATTCATTGGGCAAAATGGATGCCATGCATGTCAGGAATGAGAGGTCGAAGCCAGAGTGGAGTCGAATAAGATAGAGTTACTAGATCTAGGATCAATCAATCAACCTTGGCACTCTAGATTTAGGAATTGGTGTACTGCATTTGAAAAAGGGGCACAACAAATTTGAAAAATGCACAGGTGGGACACTGAACACCACCCATACATAGTCATTGGCAACCATGCATACAAGATCATGTACATATACTAGTTGTATAATATAAGATATGTCTAAGAAGAAAGTATACCAATAATATGTCCAAATAGTTCCACATTTCTTTTGACATTTCCATTGCCAAAAAGATCAAGACTAGTGCTGACATTACTGCAAATAAACTACCAGACTGCAAGTCACATAAGAAGTATATGGCTTATAGATATATGAGTATATGCAGGTCCATTAACAGTGTTGTGCTCCCTATCAGTTTATAAGTATGCTAGTGATGTCATCTACCTTTGTGTTACTGAAGCAACAGGGAGAAGCATTCACCTTGTGTATGAACTTGAAGAATTTGCCATGGATGACTTCCTCAGCAAGGAAAGTCATCCCAACTGCTGATGGTTTGGTTCTGATGGGGGCTTGTGAAGCATCTGGTGGGTCATTGGTGAGAACAAATAATAAATCAGCTTTAACAAAGTGCAGCTAGGGGGTACTGATGGGTGAAAGATGCTCTACATTGGTGATACATTGGTCAATATAATGGTATACCAAGTTGAGAAGTGCAATGGCCTAATAGAGCACATTCACTTTATAATATAACCCTCTCATCACCTATGCTGAGTTGAAGGTATGGAGGATGACTAATCCCACCTGTGGTTTGGTTTGGTACACTCCCAAGACCAGATGGTCAAATAGGTGTTAGCTGTTACACTGAATGCTTTTTTCAAGCATGGATGGCAAGTGTGGTGTCACACTAGGAGGATACTCACAAAGAGGTATGATAGCATCCTGGAGGGCACATAAAGGACTGGGGTTCAAGGGAATGCTGGAACAAAGGGGATGAAGGACTCAATAGGATTGAGAACACAAGAAAGATGCAATATATTGTACAGATAAAGAGTGGGGAATATAAAGTAGATGATGAGGTATATATGGTTTCTATGTGAGAAGATAGAATATCAAAGAATGATATAAAAGATGGGAAATACTCACCATTATGAGAGAGATGGCTATGGAGAAGGCATCATTCATAAGAAAAGGAATAAAAAAAGTGAAGATAATATGGACAAAAGGGGATGGAATGGAAAACTGCAACAACCCCCAAGACTCCTAGTAATCACCACTGCACCTCCAGCATCTCCTGCACCCTTTGCACCACTAGTAACCCCAGCACCCAGTTTACCCATGACCTTCAAAACAGCCCTTCCTACTGATTTCTCTGAAGAACTCACTAATGCCATTTGATGGATAAAGGCCATGAAGGTCTACTTCAAGATCAACAAAACCCTATATTCCACTGACACTGACAAGGTCATGACCATCCTTAACAAGATGAGTAAGGGACATGGAGTCCATCATCCAAAAATGAATCGAAAAAGTAAAAACCATCTATGCTTAGAAGGCACATATTACCTCTCTTCAAAAAGGAGCTCACCTCTTCTCCACTACATTCCATCCTCACTCTTCCACAACCCCTAACCCAAATGCCATGAATGTAGACAATATTTGCCTCCTCAAGCTCACCTCCTTCAAATAAGCCAAGTGTATCAAAGAGGGATGTTGTTTTTGCTGTTGCAAAACCAGACATAACTCTACCTAATGCCCCCAGTCTTTCAACCAATGCCCTTACCCTCAAAGGAACTAATTCATCATTGTTGCCCCTATTGCTATAACCCCTTTTACCTTCTCTTCCTCTTAGAAAACTTCCATCATCTTGGAAAACTATATGAACTTCCTCTACACCTCTAGAAAGAATAAAGAGGCAATCCTCCAAACCCTCAAACTTTGCTTCAAGGAAAATGAGGAGTCAAAGGATATGGCTATCCTAGATATCCTGGATTTTTGAATGGGGAAGACACTATGATGTCCTCTTCCCTCATTGTACTAATAGAACTACTAAATCAGAAAGCCATTTGCATCTCTATTTATCTACAAGTTTGCTCACAAACTATCATAACCACTGCTCTTATTGACTTTGGAGCTTCTGGTAACTTCATTGATCCTAGTCTTGTACCATCCCTTCGCCTTGAGATCCACTCTTTAAAACGACCTTTGGTTGTCTACAATATCAACGATTCCACAAACCATTAAGAAATCATCAAATGGGAGATATTCATAAGAATGACCTCCTCCTCACTCTCTGACAATGTTTGTTACATTCTTTTGTTGTTCTTTCTTGCCCAGATAAAAAACAACCTCGAAGATTCACCAGAACAATTAAACAATGTCTACAATACTCTAGCAGGGATTAACTGAAGATGAAGAAGAAGAGCTGCTGAGGAGGGTGAGCAACAATGAAGAACTTGCTGCTATGTGTAGGAGTGGACTTCATCTTTCTTCTTCTATCCCTCTTACTTGGCCTTGTCGTCATACTTGTGATTATTCTTATATTTTCAAAATGTCTGACCCTCACTTATCCTTTGCTGCCATGAATGCCTGGAGTAATCCAGAGACTTTAGATGTACCATACCATTCATGTGCACAAAGAGAAATTCTCATAGAAATGGGTTTAATGTCAGATAGGTACATGACAAATCCTCATTACTTCAATATGTTATTTCTAGAACATTTTGAATCTTTCTCATGGAAACCTTTACCTATGCATTACGTAGAGAAATCTTATGAAGGTCCCTGGACAAAAATAGAGTGAAAGCTTTATTGGGACTGAAAATTCCAGGAGTCCCTTGGATGAAATCAGAAGCATCACTGCTTTCATTCCTAGATTATCACACACTGGAGACCTGGACAATCTCCGAGGACACCACCAGGGACACAGGGACAAGGCACAGGAATAGGATTAGGACATGCAGGCAATGCACCATTCTCTCTTCTTCAATATTTATTTGATATTCTACTAATGAAGGCTTCACAGACATTCTTCTCTTCTAAATGGCCACTCTTTGAAACTGGATGAAGACCTTGAATGAGGAGGACCTAAGACAATAGGTCTGACGAGAGAAGATATTGAGATAACATGTTGTGTGATGGGGTTGATGACAATTCTAATGTAAACATGGAATAGTGCGAGTGGTATTTTAATGTTGTAGTAAAGGGCATCTGATGATGAGGATGAAGTGGCAAGTGTAAGGGTAGGAAAGAGTAGTAAACAGTAAGTCCAAGGCCCCCAAGGGAGAGTTAGACAGATGAATAGGACTGGGGATAGACAACGTAGAGAAAGGGTTTATATATGTAAGTAAGGTGCTTTGGGGTAGGTTGTCTGAGTCCAAAAGGATTGAGGGCTGGTGTGAGAGAAGGAAGGAAAGAAAAGAGATAAGGAACATGTGTGGTAAGCAAGGTGTCTGTGTGGTATGACATCATAGATAAGACAAGAGTCTAGACTGGGTCTGGACTCGAGGTCATGTGGTTCCCACAGTCACGTGTAAAGATCATATGACAAGGAAAGATGGAATGTCACATGATCTAAAGAGGGGTAAGTCAGGTGACTTGGTCATGTGACTGCGAAAGTGAAAATATTGTTAAGTACAAGTTTTGAGAAAAAGGTAAAAATGTAGTGTGAAGGTCCTGAACTATAATACTCTTACTACCTTCACTGATTTCAAAGTTGACAACACTATTCTCAATCACATCCCTGTTCTTAAGGGACAGTCCAACTACCCTATCTGATCTCAACGCCTCCAATCAGTTCTTTAATCCTTATCCATCTGGGGATTTATAGATGGCTCCATTAAATATGACACTACTCTTGTAGCAGACCAACCCAAATGGATTACCATCAACAAAAAGGTTTGTAGCATTCTTACTAACATCCTAGAAGATCAGTTTCTCCATCTGGTCTCTTATGACTATCCCCAAGTCACTCCTGCTACATATTCCTCAGTTGCCAAAACACTATGGGATAAGCTATTTAGCCTCTTTGGTTCTAAATGTCTGTCTGATCAATTTTATCTATTTCATCAGACCCTTAACTTCAGAATTAACCTGAGAAATGCTCAAATGAGCATCAGCAAGGTTACATCCTTGTTCAATCAGTTGAGCTTGGCTGGCTTAAGGCTGCCAGACTCATTTCAAGCAATGTTTATCCTTCTGGATCTTCCAGACTTATTCTTTTCCTTTGCTTCCATTGTTGCACAAACCACTCCTGCCATTAATTTTTCAGTAGATAATATTACTAAAAAGATTCTTTCCGAAGTTTCCCTCAGAGGAACTTGAGGTGGTTTAGCTTCCCACATCAACTTTGCAGAGAATGACAATGTAAGCACTTCTTCCACCCATCATACCACTGTGATTTGAAAAGGCCCACCTAAATCTAATCAGTGGAGACATCCTCAAGGATAATCTAACAATCACCAGAATCACACAGGTCCTTCAGAATCAGGTACATCTAGAGAAGTATGCCTTAGGGTAAACAAAAAACCCTACCAAGGCAAAACTAACTTTCAGAAGAACTGAAACTGTAATGGTTTCAAGATGCATCAAAAGAAGAAAGACACAAAAGAAAAAGGAAAGGCCCTTTGGACCAACATAGTCTAGGAAGAAGGTTTTATTCACAAAGTTACTATGGATGAACCAGTGCTAATGAAGTACCAGAGAATCAGATTAACATTGTCGCTGATGATGACCACCTCTTCTCATAGAGTGAGATGGGATCTGAGAATCCCAAATGGGATCAAAATGAAGAGGGTAACATGGACGTAGAGGAAACTATCCAAATTGAAGAAACTGATGATATGGGTATGAATCATGTGAATACTTCCTTTCAGCATCACTCCTCTTTCTAAAGTCTCAGACTCAGGAGCTCAACCATCTGAGAGATGAGAACCATTGCCTTTGCAATGAGACCATTTACTGCTTCAAAAGCAAGACACAAAAGGAAAGAAAAACAAGAAAAACAAAATTGTTTTATTTTTGGGAGGTTTAATTTCAAGCAATGCTCATTTTAATATTTTGGATTCTACTCTTCCTTCACCACCTACTTCCTACACACAAACAGAAAAGTTTCACTCTTCTGCCCTCACGTTTTATACATTACAATGAGAGGAGAATCAGCATGGTAGAGATTACTTACCTAAAAGGAGAACACATGAAGAAAACATTCCTATATGTGATGGTGGTGGTACTTATAGAATAACCAATCCAGACATGGACATGTTCTATGATGAGGAATCCAACCAATACCTTTGCTATTATATTGAAGTGAATACACTTCAGAGTGATAAGAAATCTACCTTTAGCAGATCTCATTGGATGATTGACAGTGGATGTACAGATCATCTATCTCCATTTATTGAAGATTTTGTATATCTAGACACGGAAGTATGTCAAGCTTCTGTAGCCAATGGATCTAAGATATCCATGCATGGACTTGGAACCATTCTCATCCAACAGATCAATGGAGGATTCACTCTTCCTACAGTTTGTCTTGAAGAAAGTTTGATATGCACCTGATTCTGCTCACAGATTACTTTCAGTACCTTCTCTTACCAACCATGGCTATTGCTGTGAGATTAACAGTTCTAGATCATGTATCTGGGACAAGAGAGGACACAAGGTGATATAGGCCACTGCTTTATCCCCTGCTAACAATCCACACTGGTTTCAGTCTGAAATGATTACTCTAGATCATGAATATATAGCCTCTCTTGTGGATGATAAGTCTTATCTTATCTGGCATCAACACTTTGGCCACACCTCTAAAAATGCTTTGTGCCATGTACATACCCACTTATCCAGTATTCCTTCTCTCACACCTCCTTCCTCTTGTTATAGTTCAGGACCTTCACACTACATTTTCACTTTTCTTTCATTCATTGTACTTAATATATTTTTACTTTTGCAGTCACATGACTTTACTCCCTTTTAAATCATGTGACATTCTGCTCTTCTCCATCATGTGATCACTGCATGTGACCATAGGAACCACATGACCTCGAGTCCAGACCCAGTCTAGGCTCTTGTCTTATCTATGATGTCATGCCACACAAACACCTTGCTTTATCCTCATGTTCCTTATCTTTCTTCTTTCTCACACACCGGCCCTCAATCCTTTCAGACTCAGATGACCTACCCTAAAGCCCCTTACTTACCTATATAAACTGTACCTCTACATTGTCTTTTCCCAGTCCTATTCATCTGTCTAACTCTCCCTTGGGGGCCTTGGACTTACTGTTTACTATTCCTTTCCTACCATCCTTGTAATCGGATGCTCTTTGAATACATTGTTGACATTTCACTCATACTCTTCCATGTAACCTTGCTTGTTGTCATCAACCCAATCAATCAACGCATTGTCTCCATTTCTTCTCTCGTCAGACCTGTTGTGTTAGGTCCTCCTCATTCAAGATCTTCATCCGGTTTCACCTGAATAGGACTATCTGAAACTCAACCCCCTACATTGTTGCCTTTCATCTTTTCATGCACACTCACTTCCTGTCCTGTTACGAAAGATGCCAGGAAGCAGCAGCCCTTGAATTCTTTGAACTCAACCATCAACCCACACCCTCTCCTGCCAACTATATTATTGACTATGGTTTCTCAGTTCCCGATGACTTTGACCCTAACGACTAATGACCTCTAACCCCCGAACCTCAGCAAGTTCAGGTACCAGAACATGCTCGCCCCCATACCCCTACTCCCATCCTGTTATAGTTCAGGACCCGTAATATCTCATTTTCACTTTCTCTTGCTTTACGAGTCGGACTTATCATTTTTCTCTTTTTCGGATCACGTGACTCCTCTACTGTACAGGCATGTGACTTCACTTCACTCCATATCACATAACCAATCATGTGACCTGGGGATCATGTGACATCGGCCTAGACCAAGGGTCCAGACCATTGCCTTATCTATGATGTCACACCTCATGGACACCTTGCTATTTCCACATGTTCCCTTATCATGTTTCTATTTGCCTACCCTAAACCTTTTAGAACTCAGATGACCTGCCCTAATCATGCCATCTCTTACTATATAAACCTGTCCCTCTGTTGTCTAGTTCTCTTTCCTTAGTCCTATTCATTTGTACTTCCCTCCCTCTAGTAGGGGGCCTTCTATACTTGTTTACTACTCTTCAAATCTATTCCTCTTGCCAGACTCATCCCCTGCTCAGAGTGGATGCTCGTTTCTTATATTGTGCTATTGCCCTTCGCCATGTTCAACGTCCTTGTCTTGATCCACGTCAATATCAAGACTCAAACCATAGTCGCTATCTACTTGCTCGTCCAACCTAGGTATTAGGTTGTCCAACGCTCTAAGGTTCTAGTCCCACAACACTTGAATAGGACTACCCAAAGGCATGTTCCCCAAACACCCCTTTTCTACACCTCAGAACCTTTTTCATGCGCACTCATTTCCTTTATTGCCACGAACAAAGAATAGAGGAAAATGCATTAAACTTCTTTGCTTTAAACCATCATCCCACGCCACCACCTGCTAACTACTTGTTACCAGAAAACCCCAACAACATCAATCCCAACAACTCCACGCTGGGACCTTTTAATTTTATCTGTCATCCAACGCCTCTTCTCCTTACACCAGAATCCGAGCACGTTCAGGCACCAGAACACGCTCAAACACGCTCTCCCATACCTACTCCTGCCCGTCGCATTCGCCAGCTCTGCATTAAGAAGGCCAGACATCCAAAATACATTCACCCATAGAAGATGGTTCCAGGGGAGGTTTGCGTGCTCTGTCCCTGATCCAATCTACGTCGCCCATACCAACTTCATCAATTGTAAACTCGCCCATCCTCCCTTCTCCCTCTATCGCTCCCTCATCTCCAAGAATGTCTGGCATTACACCAGATGGTCCCACATGGCGAGACGTGATTAACGCCATGGTTACCATGCAAGGGATGCTCCAAGCATCAATCGCTGTCCACACCAACCCTCCTCCTTCCCCTCCTCGTTGTTGCATGGATGCTGACGGCGAACCTTTATCACCACTGTTCGATGAACCACTGTTAGCATACCAAAGGGCCGGCCTGCTGGCAAAACTAATTGCCGAACCAGAAACCTGGGACGGTGACCAAAAAACCTTCCGCTCTTGGTGGATACAAGTGGAGGTCTGGGTACAGTGCCATGACGGCCTAGATAACCGTCAGAGGACTGCCGCAGTCCTTCTAAGGATGACTGGCAAAGCCGAAAACCTTGCCAGGATTACAATGGAAAAGTACACAGAACTAGGTGCCAACATGGTGGCCTCAGCACTCATGTGGCCCTCATGGGAGAAACTGAAGGAAGAGGTAGAAAGTTTTTTCTGGATCAATGTACTAAAACAGGAAGCATATCTCTCGTTGGTCATGCTGAAACAAGGCAACCTTCCGGTTGAAGTATTCACACAGCGTTTCGAACTTCTTCACAAGGACGCAGACATCGCCATCACTGACTCTGCCATGTTATGACTCTACAAGGAACAGTTGGATTACCAAATATATTTCCAACTCTCCATTCACAATCCGCCAATCAAGGATACACTTATAACTTGGCAAACTGAAGCCAACAAGATTGGTAAAATGTTTACAACAATGCACTTGGAATGCCAAAATCTTCCAGTCAGATCTTGGGACAAGCCCCGATTTACCGAGGTTGGCATGCAGCCCGGTTGAGGGGCACCAATGGACACGCGGGCTGTCCAAACCAACACAGAAACCTGCAAGTGTTACAACTATAACAAGGTTGGTCATCTTTCGGCCAACTGCAAGGAACCAAGAAAGCCCCGTGATCAGCCCATCTTCGACCCTACCACAGACAAAACACAATATATTTTCCCTTGCTTGATCACACATCTAATCATATTTACTGCATGCACAATACATTATTTTGACCATTTCATTGTCTGACTATATGTGTGTGCTGCGAATAATATGAACAGTGCATCCAGGATATTGGATTGGTTATTTGTAGGGGGTTTACAGAAACCTTATTGGAGGATTTGTACAGTATTCATTTGATACAATAACATACTTATGATATGTCTAATAAACACGGCCTGTTATACACTACAAAGGATCATTAACCAAAGGCAATGACTGGAGGAGGGCCTATAAGTGTCACTGTTTAGTCAGTATTAGCAAACATGTTTGTTCCACATCAGGCACTCAACATTCCTCAGATGTCAGGATGAATGAGAGGTATTATGAATGACTAGGAAAGACCATGTAGGGGAATCGAGCACGTATCAACAATCATCATTATGTGGGAAGAGCAATGAGAGATGCAGCCTAGGGTCTGAGAGCAATATCAACACTGATGCATTAAGGGGGAGGAAGAGTAGAGAGGAAGAGAGGAAGAGAGGGGCAAAGAGAGAAAGGGAGAGAGGATATCAACAGTGATACATTACTGGAGCTTGGAGCAGAAGTGGGACAACAACATTGTAATATGTTTAGGACCAGACAAGGTCTTGATGAATAGCATGTTGCCATTCAGAAAGAACTTGATTTGAAGCCTGAGGAACAGGGATGTTCCGTTATGTGGCCTGATAGGTGGTTAAGTCTTCTTGCAGGCACTTGGTAAAGAACCTAGAAAAGTCACATAGTTGGCACAAAAAAAGCCTGCAATGGACCTGACCTACTTTTCAAAAAGAACCTTCTGCTGATTCAGTGTTGCATCATTTGCTGCAGCTGCAGCACGCACATCATTGAGTATAGTATCAATATATTCCCAAAAGTCCGCTCAGACCCAATCCCAGGTTGCACCGTTGTTGTTTCCTTCATTACTGGATTTGTTCGCAGAATTATGGGGTCCAGGTTGGGCAGGAACTGATGGGTTGCATGACTGTCCTGAGGCCCTAGCTTGCACAGTCTTTGTCATGGACTTCATAACAAGTTTTTCAAAAGTGATGAAAGATTTCCACTAGACAAAAAATATATATATGTAAACAACTTGTTAGAACAGATCAGCTTACCAGGAATGTGAATCAAGCCCATTGACTTGCCGTTACTTCATAATATCCAGTCTGGGCAAGAGCTTTAGCAAGAAGGGAGATGTGTTGATTCGATTTGATACTAAGTCTAATCTAGAGAAAACAATCAAAACAAACAGTCCAGAATATTGACATGCAATATACCTTCTGCTTGATTGTCACACACTGCTTTGTAAGTATGTCCTTGATGAGACTATCAATGAAATCAGGGATACCAGGTTCATCGAATGCCTTCTTAGGAATTTTGAATAGCATGAGATTTTGTGGGTTCTTTTTAATGAACGTCTGAGTTGAAATGGATAGAGTTACTAGTAGTGTGGTTGATCAGGCGAGTTTATGAAAAGAACTTACCCATATGTTCTCCAGAAGTTCATTGAGATAACATGTCAAATTTGGTGACAGCAGGCAAGACTACAGCCGATCTTTGAGGATTTCCTATGACATTTGGTAAGTTGAAGGTCAGTAGATATAAAAAGCTCACCTTGAACTGATCAAAATGAATGAAAACATAATGCTTGTCTTTTTGCCTCGCATGCTTAATGGCGAGTAGTTTTCCATAGATTCTGGTAAGCATGTGGGGCAAAGGAAGCTGAAAATCAAGTTGAACATTAGTCTAGATCTGTGAGTGAAGTACTTACTTCCGCAAACTCATCGAGTGTGTCATCTTCGAGTTGATATTCACGAGACACATCCAGACCATATTTCTTCTGGCGTTTTGAAACTCACTGTTGTTCAGTGTCCTGTTCTGTTGAGTCTGACCGCTGTTGGCAAGCAGCCTGGTTGGGTGGAGGTGTCTGGAGATCCAAAGTTGGAGATAAAGAATGAGAGGAACTCAACGAAGGTGAACGAGAGGAACGCCAGCCTCGAATGTCTGATGGCCCACCATTGGCACCAGCAGACAAAGAGCCGCCCTGTAGTCAAAAACGTGCAAGTAGACTCATGCTGGGCAAATGAGGACAGAGAATCCTTACTAGTGAAACACACCTTATATTGGTCTCGGGATACGGCAATGATGACAATCTGAGAGTGAGAAAACAAAGAACTATATTATATAATACACTGTGCATATGGAAAAGACTAATACCATGCTCCTTGTGGATTCTGTGTGTCTGTGTGGTAATAAGTGTTGCTATGGTAAATGAGGCCTATTGGAGAATAATCTGGGTGTAGAACATGATGTGATGATGTTGAGGGTCTCGGGGCAGTGTTGAATGCAGTATAATTGACTTCAGACTGAGAATAACTGAGATCTTGGTGGTAAAATGTGCCAGGGTGATGATCAGTATGTGTGATTGGGTAATAACAAGTATCTGGGACAGTCTATGTGGTAGGTTGCATGGGGATATCATTCACGTTTGTATTTTCTTTTGCCTTGCCCTTTTGGTGGGTTTCACTCTGCCTATCAGAGGTAAAGGGATTGGCGGCATTGATAGCCTGACTCGACACGGTAGATTGCTCACTAGCAGGGACAGTTTTAGCTTTCATCTTCCCTTTCGTCTTGCCCTTTTGGCGTGTTTTCCTCTGCTAGTCAAAGGCAGGGGGATCAACCTTATCTGCAGGATTAGGTACATCCTCTTGGTCAGAATCTTTCTTTGATCGAAGGGTTTCAGCTGCGTGCAACCGTATCAATGCGTGATCAGGTACAAGGAATGTCTTGAGTTAATGTTGGATCTCAATGGGTATAGCAGAGGCGATTGAATGATAGTTGTGAAGTGAATGATTGTTGAGAATGAATATATTTGATGGTGCATGATCTAGGAGAAGCTTAGTATGCGATGTAGCTAAGCACTCTTGCCATTGAAATACAGCTTGCGTTAAACTGCATTGCGCTGTTATGCAATCATGTTGCACATTGGCTGCACAGATTACGTCCTAGGATTAGACAGTCAGTAAGTTCCAATGCATGGCTCAAATGAGGCTTACAGAGGGAGGGATGATAACCATGTGTTCTGGCGTAGCATATGTGATACAGGGCATGTGTAGTCGGCGATGTAGTTCTGGAAGAAATTTCATGATGCTGATGACAACATGAGTAGCGGTAGTCTCCTCAAATGGGACCAGAATTTCGATGATTTTTCTGATGCGGTATGCCTTGCTGAGCTTGAATATGACATGCTTCTGTACTGCAGCTCTATCACCATGCAATGCTGTGATAGAAACAGCCCTCTTAAAATTAGTCATAGGCACTACAGCATCATGCAGACACTGTGCAGTGAAACTGGATGAAAACCTAGAATGAGACAACCTAGATATATAGGGAGTCGAGTGGTTTAGAGAAAGATAACTGGGAAGATACATTGTAAGAGGAATGCTGTTATGGCGAGTCAGTAATTGATGAGATCGGCTTTGACATGGATGACAAGATATAGATTTGATAGTGGGACGACGACGGTCAAAAAATGAAGCATCCGTTGACGGGGATGAAGCGGCAAAGTGCAATGGTAGTGAAAGAGTAGTAACAAGTATCCTAGACCCCCAAGGGAGAGTAGAACAAATAAATAGGACTGGGGAGAGACGACATAGAGAGAGGGTTTATATATGTAACTAAGGTGCTTTAGGGTAGGTTGTCTGAGTCCGAAAGGATTGAGGGCCGGTGTGAGAGAAGGAAGAAAGGAAGAAAGATAAGAGACATGAGGAGAACGCAAGGTGTCCATGAGGCGTGACATCATAGATAAGACGATGGTCTGGACTGAGTCTGGACCAGAGGTCACGTGACAAAGAAGAGCAGAATGTCACGTGATTCAAAGAGGGGTAAGTCATGTGACTTGGTCACGTGACTGCAAAAGTGAAAATATGTTAAGTACGATGAAAGAAAGAAAATGAGAACATAGCATGAAGGTCCTGAACTATAACATGCAGCCTGAGTCTCCTGCCAACAGATGGGAAGCGAGACCTTGGGTCGCCTATCATCCTGTTTATGCATTGAGAATTTAGCTCTAGTAAGTAGTCACTAGAGTAGAGGTAAAATCTAAGAGTTCAAAATAGTACCTGCTTATGTAATATGTGGCTAAACCAGATGATCCTAAGTATTTCCACATTTGCCTGCTGTCTCAATAGTCTCATCAGCAACTCTGCCCTCAATGCTGTCACCTGCTGCTTCTGACTCAGAGCAGCTTGTTGCCTCCAGTTGGTCCTCTCCACTCAATACATTTTTACTTCCATTTAGGCTATGAGATTTCCAATTTATTGATTTCAGATTTCAGGTAAGTCATTTTAACTTGTTTTATGACTGCTCGCTGCTCAAGTGGCTCATTTGGGGGGTTGTGCAACATGCCTGTTGGCACTACTTGGTTCAGTACTTGTTGCATTTGGGTCTGGTGTGTTAGTGGTTTTATCCTCAACCTTCCAAGTCTAACCTGTTGTTTTGGGTTCCTTGGGTATGACAGTTGCATGTGGGATTGTTTTTGTGTCCTCACATTGTTGTCAATTGCCCTTCAGGCCCTCCCTAGCCCTTTGTTTCAACTTTTTGGGGGTTTGTCAGCTCATTTATGACTGCTTCATTAGGTACTGGTTTTGATGTAGTAGTTATAGTCTTCTTGGATACATTTTGTAGGTATCAAAAGACTTCTGGGTCTGGTGTAAAGTTATTTTGTCTTGTTTGCAAGTTGTTTTGAAATGGTTAGAACAAATTGTTCTTGTGAGTGTTGACCCACCATAGTGAATCCATGCACAAATTCTTCCATAGACTTTCAGTACTGTACCCAGGTGGCTACTATCCTTGTTGAAGACAAATGTCTTCCATACCCAGTGGCTACTATCCTTATTGAAGACAAATGTCTTTCAAGTCCATTGTTAAGTAAAGTGAGTGATCTATGAGCACCAGGTCATAACCTATTGGATACTCTAGTTAAGTAGTCACTAGAGTGGAGGCAAAATCTATGAAGTGAAAATACTTCCTGCTTAAGTAATACATGGCTATGTGCCACTAACCCAGATGATCCTAAGTATCTCTACATCATCAGTCTCCAATACCATTTTTACTGCATATTGCAAAGTTACAATGACTGGCTTGTGTACAGAGTTCATTCAGACTCAAGCCCAGTAACAGATTTAGAATCTTGAGTCACTACAAACATATTGATATACATTATATGAAATCTGCTTGGTGTGATCCAGAAGAAAGTCTACATATTTTGGGTCTTGGGGGTCACTAGCATTCTGCAAGTACATTTAACTCCATATACAGTAAGTGTCTTCTTTTTTTTTGGATGGCTATAAATGGGCTATTGTTATAGTTCAGGAGCTAATACACTGCATTTTCACTTTTCTCTTATGCATTGTACTTAACATATTTTCACTTTCTCAGTCACATGACTTCATCCCTTTCCTGATCACATGACATTCTGCTTTTCATATGACTGTGGGAACCACATGGCCTTGAATCCCAGACTCTCATCTTATCTATAAGATCATACCACAACAGACATCTTGCTTTATGCACATTTCTCTTATCTTACTTCTTTCCTTCTAATTCATATTCTATCTCTCACACCAGCCCCTCAACTATTTAGGGACTCAGACGACCTATCCTAAACCACCTTAGTATCATATATAAACCATACCTACTCATTGTCTGTCCCTCAGTCCTATTCATCTGTATTACTCTTCCTTGGGGTGGCCTAGTATATCTTCTGAATACTACTTCTACTCTGCACTTGCCATCTTCATTCCTATTATTAGATGCTCTATCTGTTCACTGTCTATGTTCCTGTTGATACTCTCTATGTTATCATTATTGTTCTTGTTGACTCTATATGTCTATATCGCTTGCACAACCTATATATTAGCTTATACTTCACTTCTAGGTTCTCATCCAGTTTCAGCCTATGGATGGCTATGGATGGCTTATGTGGCTATAATGGCTATGAATGATGTGGTGAATAGATGACTAAAGATGCTAGATGCTAGAGATGGCTATGGATGGCTATGGATGGCTATAGATGGCTATAGTGGCTATGGATGGCTATGGATGGCTATGGATGGCTATGGATGGCTATTGGATGGCTATGGATGGCTATGGATGGGCTATGGATGGCTATATTGGCTATGATGGCTAGAGATGACTAGAGAATGGCCTATGGATGGTTGTGTGGCTATAGATGGCTATGAATGGCTATGTGGCTATAGGGATGGCTATTGGATGGCTATATTGGCTATGATGGCTAGAGATGACTAGAGAATGGCCTATGGATGGTTGTGTGGCTATAGATGGCTATTAGATAGCTATGAATGGCTATGTGGCTATAGGAATAGCTATGAATGGCTATTGGATGGCTATGCTATGCTAATGAATGGCTATGGGATGGCTAGAGATGGCTATGGGAAATAAATGGCTATTATGACTATGGAATGTCTATATGATGAATGGCTATATAGCTAATTGACTGTGAAAATAGCAATACTATATTGGTAGAGGTGGCTTATGTTCATATTTATCAAATGTAAAATATCATGTATTTAGCCACCCTGCTATTGTGATTCCAATACAAAAGTAAATAACAAAAAATGGCAATTGTATATATGTTGGAATGTGAAAACAAAAATGACTGATGCATGTTTTAAAATACTCATGATTCCATACCTCATGTATGCTATGCAACAGTTGAAATTACAAAAAAAAAAAAAAAAAAAAAAAAAAACAATTGCAAGGGTTTACAGCTGTGCTATGGGTGGCTATGGTGATCAGGAGCGACCACGCACATGATGGAAGCCATAGCCATGGATAGCGAGCGATAGCCGAGGATCTAAGAGGACTCGCCCGCAGGAGGGGGGTCCTGCGGAAAGGAGAATATTATTTGTCTTCCTTACATAAGTAGCAGTTACTCCATATCTGGTTGATTGATCAGCAGATCAGTGACTGAGATCATTTAATTCATATCTTGTGATCTACTGGTCTGATTTCTATGTATGAGGGGTCGAAATGATCGTAGATCAAATCTGCGCAACATTGTATTGTGTCAAGTTGCGTGATTTGGTTGGTATAGGTGTCTTGACCCCTTCTTGACCCCACCGGATTTGTAGAAAAGGCCTATAATTTACCCTCGGCGACGAGGGCATCGTCGCTGACATGGAGAGACATGCCAGGATGTAAAACTTGTGGGTCTGGCCAATCGTATGGTGTTTCTGGTATACAACAACCAAGACGAACGGCATCGTCAAACCAGTGTGGAGTGACAATGCACATGTGGATTTGGGGCGCATAGTGGACGGCGGTATTGTACTACATGGCATGATGAGGGGTAAACGCAGTGGATGAGATGGAGGGAAGAACACCTTGTCGCTGCCTGGCCGGAGGGCAAAGAGATGTGTAACACCGCGGGTGAGATCGGTGTGCCACCGACCACCGAGCGCGGTGATACCTGCCGAGAGGACCTCCAAGTCGGGTATAGAAAGCTAAGCTCGTACAACACAATCCACTACCAAGCCTTATTGTTACCAGCAAATTTGTTATTCATTGCCCATGACTAACGGCGTATATCATATGCGTTAACTCCACGTGATGGACTCTGAGAAATGGAGCCCGAAACTCTTGACGGCCTGCGATAGAACCGAGCTCAGTCTCCATTACATCTCACAACCGTAACAGCTGATCAGACTTTCAAGCCTTGGACTCCGTCGTGTCATGACTTAGCAATTTCAACCATTAGTATGATGCTGCTTGTGGGCAACTGTCATTCCCCCCTTGTCTCTTGCGCACAAATTCCATCACTTGTTCAGGCTCTCCAGCCTTCTACTTCGTTCGGCTTACAGGTACTGGCTAG
>JBBPQR010000065.1:0-22453 GCA_038092615.1 Boletus sphaerocystis | reverse complement strand
CAAAGCGTAGGCTGTCGAACTTGACGCGGTCAAGTTGGATTTCGACCTCGGTGCCCTTGGTTGTCTGCTCAAAAGACCACTTCCGCATCCAGTTTGCCCACCACACTTGCAAGAGAGTAAGCCCAAGGGATATCCAGCACAGCGTCAAAGATGGGTCTGTGGTCAAAGCTTCCATGAATTCTGACTGAGGTCTGTCTGCCTTCCGAGCGGCGAGAGGGGCAAAAAGAAGTGTCGTTCGAGGGAGATACAGGGCGGTGAACCCTACAAGGGTCAGGTGTACACCGAGAACGGAGGCATATTGAGCGAATGGAAAGCGATCCACGGATGGGGTGACTGCGGGTGCAGCTTTGCTAGATTTCGCCGTCGTCCTGCTCGTGGTAGGCTTTACGGCCCTGGCGCTTTTGGTTGGCATGAGCGAGGGCGGTTGTGTCACTTGTTCAAGTTCAAGAACGACTTTGCAACCGTTCCCAGCACCGCTGTCGTTGGCGAAATGCTAACTCGGACGAGCTCTCGCCTATTTCGACGTCTGCTGTCACTTGCCATTCGCCTCCGTCTATCCGTTGACCGCATCATACTCACACTTCGAGCTCTGTTCGCTTTACTATGGAGGTCGATTCTAACATGCCCACGTCTGAATCGCAGAAACCAGCCCCATGTTCGACTGCATGCAAACGACGTGCCAGTAGTGGATAATAATCCCACTGGAGAACGTTCGCAGGTCTCAGAACGGGAAAAGGTGGAGGGAGAGGACCAGGGAACTCTCACAACTCTACCCGCACCGTGGCGTGCCACTCGCTGGGAGGACGAATTATCAAGATACCAAGCTCTCACTTCAAGTTACCAGTTCAACTTCGAACGAGTACCTGCAACCCCTGAAAAGGCATCGCAGCGCTATTGGGCTAGAACAGTTAGGTAGGGATTCTCGAGACGTGCGTCAATATTTCTCTCATTCTGGACAGTCGGGACGCCAAATCTCCCAGTATTCTACCCGGACAGCAGCAATTCTTGTCCACGTATGCTCACTCCTTCTGGGAGACTCTTCGCCTTTTGATGGCCCACATTTTAGATCGCCACTTGGAGACGGATGGAGACAATATGTCCATCCTGAAGGAAATCTCCTATTTTGCCACGAAGGATTGGTACGTTTTTCTACCCGAGTGCATTATACTCCTGTGGTAGACCCTTTCTCCAAGCGTATATTCACAGAATATGATATTACTGATCACAAGAAAGAAAAAGAAGTCCTTTTTTGCGCCACAACACTCATCGAACAAGCCATCCGTACAAACGGTGTCATCCTAGATGAGTTCACAGAGATCGTCCTAAATATGGACGATACTCGACGTTGGCACTATTACTTCGTTGATCACTCTCATCGCCTTCTCTTTTGGGTGGATCAAGTGAGCGTGCATGATCTCGGTACCCACTTGCAAGGGATCACTAAACATAGTCATATCAGTACGTCTGATACGCGCTGTCTTCTTTTGCTGACAAACCCGTAGGATATTTGGTGGAGTCACAGTACTGGTATGCTTCTTCCTGCACTTTCTCAGGCATGCCTACACCTTTCGCATTCTACTCCTGGTACTGACGCTAACTCAAGTATATCGTATATTGATGTGGCTTCAAGGTCGCATTGTGAATACTACCCCCACAGTCGCACACTTCCAAAAGGAGTTTTCGAAGACCTTCGAGGAATGCTCAATTATGCAAAGACTGGTACATCCTGTTTGTGGAATAACTCATCGTCTGTTCTTATCAAACCACCAGACATGATGACTACTGATTCCTCCTCAAGCCCATTCGCACAAGACGAACTGGTTGCAATACTGGACATTGTCAACTCACTCAAAGGTACATCATGTCTCGTACCATCCTTGATATTGCTAACTATCAGCGAAGACGATGAGAAGATTGACGATCCATACAGTATCTGGGTCATTGGTACGATTGTGCCTCGTTGCATCGTGGAGTGATGCTGATTTCGTGTGAAGCACGGCTAATGACTTTCTTCAGTGGGTGCCATTGGATGTATCTGCCATCTGTTTTCCTGAACATAACACCAGCCGAAAACCAGTTTCTGAACTTTTACGGTCAGCCGTGTGCACGTTTGAACGCAGATACACCATTGTTTGGACAACAGACTTGGAATTGTCGTATTGAATTCAAAGTCGTCAATTGGTTATTGTTTGGATCACCGAACGATCATGCTGTTCGTTTGCAACGTATTTGGGTCGATGGCATGATTATCCAGCCCCGTTGGAAGGATTATGTTAATAGACTTACGGTCGAGCTGGGCCGATATACCATCTTTGTGAGTCTCTTTCCACTTTGCATCTTGGTTATCTTACGGTTTGCAGTCGACAGTGATGCTTGCTGTGAACTTTAGCTTCCTCGCTGTTCCCGGTGTTGTCAACCCCAGCTCGACCGCCGGTGCGGTCCAAATCATCATCTGTTGCTCGGTGGTTTCAACGACCGCGTCTATCGTGTTCTCGTTCGCATTGGTGAATGTATACAGTAATCCGGGGCTCCTGGTTGCTGGACCTGCGGTATGTCTGCCCGCGAAGATCGCGTCTGCGGGGAATGTTCACCTTGGCCATTACAGGCGGAAGCCATGCGGACGCTCAATCGAAACAAAACGGGAATGGCATGTCTTGCGGTCACTCACAGTCTTCCGATCGCGTCGCTCATGTGGTCGTGCGTCGTCTCCGGCTCCGGTCATCAGCAACGCTTTACTCACACGGTTCTAGAATTACACTATTTTCGGCAGCCCTTGTGGTACAGATTTTCGGTCCGAAAGAACGCGCGACTGTGACGACCCTTGGTGTGGAATGTTTAATCATCGTGTTGTTTGGGGCCGTCGGCTTTGGCGTTATGCGGCTGTTCTCTGGGAACGATGATGTAGGGGATTTGGATACCTCTGCGGAACAGGTTCGACCTCTTGCATCGTCTCAGTGCGACGTTGAACTGGGCACGAGGGAGTGATGTACTCTGACGGTTGTTGGCTTCGTTCACGGACGAAATCGGACCCGGCCAAGACTCGTATTGGGGACACGGTCTTGTACTCTCTGTATTCAACAGACACTCAGGCGATGGGAGTACATTCTCTCCCTTAACGATGCGAGAATACAAAGTGGGTTTACGCGCCAGGCGCCTGGCAGTCGCAACTTACTAGTAGACAGGACAACGTAGTCACTGGCAGTCCTTAATGATGATCGCACGCAGCAAGTTGTTGAACTTGTCGTGATCAGTACTAGTACCGTAACCCCTGGCAACATCATGATTGGACAAGTGGTTTTATTGTGTAGCAACTGACAAGTCTAGTTCTACGCAACATCATGATAACAAGAACAACTTGAACAACAAAAGGTAGTTTAAATTTGCCGTGGGATTCGTTTCCTCGGCAACTTTTGTTCTCGCCTCCAAACTACTAGATTCCAAATGGATGAGTGTCGTTCAATCTAGATATTTGCCATTCCGAAGTCCATCTCGAGGATCCCACTGGAAGTCTGGAACCGAGTGGCCCTCCAGTTTGTACGCGAAGATTATTCGGCGCCATTCTAGCTGTTGGAAGCACTGCGTATCCTCCAGCTTCACTTTTGTCTGACAGTACTGTTCAGGAAATGTCTGATCACTTGAACGATGTATGTTCATCGCTCTGGAGCGGGCCATTGAACCTGTTCTTAGACAGTACTATCTAGGAAGCAGGTCAGTCACAGCTTGAAGAAGTCGAGGTCGACCAGCGAGCACTGGTCAATATCCTCTCTCGTTACCCTGGAACATTTGATGGTACGTTACCTCCCAACCTCGTATTTGGGAGTTCTTTGCTAACTTGCCGTACAAGTACTTCGAGAACTGATCCAGAATGCTGACGATGCTGAAGCTCACTGCGTCGAGATACACTTCCGGACCAGCCCAGAAGTCGCGAAACCTCAACTTGCAGACGGTTTCGACGTATGTAATCTCGACGTGTGTGGTTTTTTGGATCAGAAATTCGGTTCAATGCTCACTTCATACTACTAGGTGTCCAAGTGGATTATCAAGAACGACGGCAATGCTTTCCAAAAGAAGGACTGGGAGAGGCTTGGAAGAATAGGTATTTCACTTAGATGGTGATCGGATCTGATTCATAATTTGTTGCGTATCAGCGGATGGCAATGGTAACTGTTCGAAAGTGGGCGCCTTCGGAGTTGGTGAATACCTTTTCGTTGTTGTTGTTCTAGGAATCTGATTCATGTACATATCTAGGGTTTTATGGTGTTCTGAGTAAATCAGATCGACCACTCGTAATGTCCGACGGTAATATGTTTCTCTACCGTGATTCAGGGGACAACCGTATATTCATTTATGCATTCGCCCCAGGCAAATCTCTGCAATTTTATAGAGGAAAAGACGGAAAGGTGAGTATTCAAATTTATAATGGAAACGCACTGACCGACAAAACCCAGCTCCGCAAGCGGTTTGTTGATTGTTCACGGGATTCTTGGACATCGGTTGAGCTCGAGTTGCAAAAGCCAGAGCCGTTGCCCGTGCTCGCCGATCTTACAAGATTCCTGGTCTCTTCCTTGACTTTCTTGATAAATGTCCACACCATCTCAATTGATCTGGATGACCAGAGGCTTCTGCATATTCATAAAGAATCTTGCGAACTATCGGTCGATGTGCCGATCCCCGCACACCTGATGCCGACAACACCGTCGCGGGCCTTGACTGTGGAATCCATACAGCGCACTGGTAAGGCGATGGACGCAAGGCGCTTTTTCGCCAGCTCTGACTCTGCCTAGTTCAAAGGATCACGATCGATGCCGCGGAATGGGCGTTTGCTGCAAATCCAATGTCATCGTTGTCCCTCGTCGATACCGCTGACACTTTTGTCGAGCACTTTGCGTGTATCAGAGAGGATAATCCAACGGATACCTTTCGGAGCCCTGGTACTACACTGGAGAACGCCATCACGCACGACTTGTATACGGCAACCACCCGTGTGAATCTGCACCCAGACTCGGAGATGAAGAGTGGTGTGGAGTCGAGCATGAAACCGCTTCCATCCTCTTTCAAATGCAAGGCTGTCTATGTAAGCCGTCTTCATTCTAACGATCCGCCGCCTTTAACCCCTCTCATATCAGTTCAATTTTGAACAATATAATTCCTTGGCTGGCATTCAGAACTCGCATTCACAAAAGGCGAAACAACTTGCCTGCATTTTCTCTGGTTCACAGGGCATTTTCCCCAGGAATGATGGGCAAGTACCTCTGGTTCATTGTTTGGCATGTGTTGACGTCACGCTGTCTCAACTGAACAGCGGCCGCCTGTTCATAGTAAGCATTTCCTTCCTAGCCATGTATTGACATGACCACATTTCATATCCAGGGTCAGAGCACTAACCAAACGACCGGCATTGGACTACACGTTTCCGCGCATTTCTTACCCACCTTAGAACGTGGCTCGATCGATTTGGCGTAAGCACGCACCGTACAGGTACAATGCGATGGTTACTGACCAGCTGCTCAGGAATGGACAGGTTGCAGGTATGTCTACAGGCAGTCGACATCTCTTTTCTGAGGCTGTCAATAGCTTGGAACAACGAAGTCCTTTGGGTTGGTGGTTTCTTGGCACGCATAGTCTACGAGGAAGAAATGCGCGTCGCCTCGGAATCCAGGGTTGATCTTGCCATGAAGCGGGGATTGTCCACCATGGCGCGCTTCGCTTTCGGTTCTACTGTACCGCATAGCGGCGTGTCGGAGATTCTTCAAGATGCTTTCTTCTCCTGTTGCCACAATTCGAGGTCACCTTTTCCGGTCGTGTCCGACTCTGGGATTTCGTGCGCGTCAGACTCGCGGTTCCGCCAAAGCAACAAGAACCTATCGTTCCTCAAGAGATACCGAGTACTCCACAAGGATATTGAGCCAGGCCAGTGCGCCCGGATCATCGAACAATACGAAATTCCACGGTTCAGATTCGGAGACATCGTACGGGAGTTTGAGACTGGAGTCACACAGGATGTGATGAAGTCGTTCTTTGGTTGGTGGGAAGACGTCAAGAGGAATTCACTTTCATCTACTGAAGCCAAAACTGCGGGAGAGAAATTCTGCAAGGAATTTGCCTCTCGAGGTGTCCTGCGCTTAAGCCACGAAGTCAAGATTGCGCTCAAAAACATCAAATACTTTACATTATACGCAATTCCCAACGACCTTTCTCGTCCGGACACCATTTATATCGATGTCTCGTCAGGTGTGCCTACTAGGGATGCTATCGAGTGTTTCGGTTGGGTTCAGCTCTCGCTGCTTGACTGGCTAGAGCATGCTCGTGCCCAAGCACGACAGCTTACCCCAACCAGAGATTCCGATCAGGCCTCGGGCGTGGGCTACCGTATCTTACGTGTTCTCGTTCAATCCGCATTAGTGGAAGACCTGTCTCTTCTGCAGTGGGATCGGGTTGCCGAGCTCATGAAGGATGTAGAATGTATACCCAGTAATATGGGACTCAAGTTACCGGCCGATTCATACTTCGACGAGGCCGACATCTGCAGGAACCTTCCAGTCGCACGGGAAAACATTTTCCTAGACATGCCGGCAACTCCTGTTGCAGTTGAGGGACGCTCCGAGTATCATTTCAATTCTGTAAGCCCGGAACATGTACGAAAAGTGTTGGCCCGCATCCGCGTACGTCGAATGATGGAGTGGGGGGATATGATTAGCAGGTACGTCAATTGGTTCAGGTCGTTCGCGCTCCGCCGTGATAGATCCTACAGGTTAGAGAATGTTGCCTCAGAAGAAACCAATGATCGTCTTCTACAATATCTGGCATTCATTCACGGCGCAAGATTAACGGATCAGCAGATCAGTGACCTGAAGAAGAAGAAAGTCTTCTATTCAAAGAATCATGGTCGGGTATCCGCGGCTGAGCTGTATTTGCCCAATGAAGATATGCACAAACTCGGACTCCCAATTCTCGCATTACCACGAAATGGTATCGCTTCTCTACAAAGCATTGTTGACCCATCTGGCTCGTTTGCAATGGAACCATTCATTGAGTATCTTGGTATCCAGAGATATCCCACCTTAGACAAGATAGTTGCGCTAGCCTCATCGAATGACCCGGACGTCCAGCGGTTTGCACTTCAATATCTCTTATCGAATCTCGAGACACACTACAATGCTTACAAACCCGACGACTTCGCTAATGTTGCGTTCATACCAACGAAAAATGGGTCACTTGCCCGTCTGAACGAGGTAGCGTGACTTGTAGCCTCGGATGCACGAACTGCTAACATGCATTGATAGGTGTTTGCATCACCTATTTGGGAAAAACTGGGCTTCGAGCAGGTCTCTGAGGCTTTACGTCGTGACTTCTCACGGCTTGGCGTCAAGGAGAACCCGTCCATTGACACGATCATTGAATATCTGAAGATTCCTAGAAGCACGCTACCCGACTTACAAACTGCCGCCACCTGGTTCGAGCACCTGTACTTGCATCCAAGTATGTCTGTCTTGTGTTGGTCCTTGTACATGGCTCTGAGCGTGGTCCTAAAGTACTTCCCATCTCGGAGCTGCGCGAACATTTTTCGTCAATCCCATTCGTACCAGTGGAAAGCTCGCGTCCTTCGTCTTCCGGATCATCACGCATTGAATACCTACCCCCGAAAGATTGCTTTATCGTGTCGGCCGACACGAAGGAGCATTACCGTGACATCTTTCCATTTGTAGATTTCGGTCAGAACGGGAATAGTTTACTAGAGTCTTGTTGCACCAAGAAGTTGCCTGACGCGTCGGATATCTGCCGCAAGATCCTCCAGGACCCTCAGAGATACCTAGAAGCCCTCCGGAACGACACCGATCTGTGAGTCGATCTGCAGTGACATGTGAGATGACTCACGCTCCCCTAGTTACCTCGAGGACTTGCGCATCATCGCTTCGCAACTCAACTTGATATCTGAAGATGACAGGGAAGCCATGAGGAAAGCTCCAATGTTCCTTGCCTCCTGGAAGCGTGTGGGCGATAAGAAGTTACTACCGGCAGACCAAGTGGTCATAGGTGATTGGGAGAGCCGTGACTTTGGTGGCAATGTTTACTTAGCTCCCAATGATGGTGTCCTTCAAAGTAAGCGTGCTCACCCGGGAGCTGGTTAACAGTTCACTCATCTCCGCGATAGAAATGTACAACGAGATGGGTTCGGAGTTTCTAGGAACGTACGTGCAACATGATATCCGCCACACCGACTACAAAGCCAATTGCGACCCGCCGTTCAGTCGAGACCAGGTCATCCGGCGTGTCAGGTGCTTTATGGACCAGCGGGACAAAAGTGGGAAGACGAATGTTTCGTTCTCAACGGATAATCTTCGTATCAAGGCCTGCAAGACCCTCACGTTGAAGAGAGCATTCGCGCCACCATTTGGAGTCTTGGCCGATGGTGGGGGTGTCAGGATAATTGAGACCAAGCCTATACCTATCAAGGCAGGCTTCGAGTTTAACGAAACTGATGAATCGTATATCCTCTGGATGGTCGAAGGCTCTGGCGAGACGGCAGACCTCCGTAACGAGTATGTCCTTTCCCTTTACGATTATCCTTGCTGAACTTTGTGAAGTATTGCTGTGGCACTTTGTCGTGTCTTGCTCAAATCTTATGGGCCCAATGACGTGTTACTTCTAGCCTCATTGTTTGCGATGGAAGACAAGACCCTTGAGGAGTATTATGGCAACGAGATAAAATCTGAATTGCCGAGTGCTCCTGGTGCAAAAGGTGATAATATTGATGGTGTAATGTTTCTTCTCATTGTAACCTATTTTCTAATAGCAGAGTCCAAGAGTAAGGTTCAAATTGAACTCCCATTGGCTTTATTTCTGGTAAAAATAGTTGGGGTACTCAGGCCAAGGAGCCTGAAATTTCTTGGCAAGAAAACTGTACCCCCAGAAAATGGTATGCTAATCATGTTCTTTGTGTAACATGCCATTAATGTTCCTGTGATAGATGTGGAAAAAGCAGTTGCATTATGGGGCAGGTCTAATCCAAGTGGGCAGCCCCCTGACTTTGCCATACCTAGTTCACCACACCCCATCAATTTCAAGAAGCATAATAGCCACTGCAAACAAGCCCACACCATAAGACTGAAGGAGAAAAGTTGGTTCTTAATCTCTTATTTGATCCTTGGCTTGATAATTGAAACTCAATCTAGAGCACCTGCAAGATTCAAAGACACATATCAAATTCTTTTTGGCATGTGAGTATATTCAAGGCACTCTCATTAAACCATTCTAATCTGTTTGAGTAGTGGATGCACAATGTCAACAACCACCACAGCATGTCTTACAAGATTTTGCAGAGCTAATCTCAAACTTGGCCCAAGTGTTTGGTCAAGAAGCAGCTAAAGCCTGCTACATTTTCTGGAAAGATACAGATGAAGATTTGATGGCCTTCAATAGGGATCAAAGATATATCTTTTTGAATTTGGCACATTATCATAGATTTTGTGAGTATTTTTTTTTGCTATGATCTGAGTTGTAAGTTGACTGTACTTTGGAAGTTCATAACAAAGGTGTTGAGAGAAAGAAAGTAATTACTGAGTGGTATGTAAGCAGACATTGAAATGCGAAATACTCACTTCATCAATAGGTTTCTGATCATGGTCCATGAAATTGCACATAATGTGACATTAGACCATGATGAGTATCATGGATCACTTTCCTCGAGGCTTGCTATCACTTACCTTCCTGCCCTGCATAAGCATTTCGCTTGCCTTGCTGGCTCGGAGAAAATATAAATACCATGGTGCACCTCGAGCTAGCTATCAGTAGTTGTGATATTTATGTACAAGATCTGACTGTTAATATATGACCTGCTGATATAGAGGGATGCAATAACTGACTGGATGATGGGATTATCTCGCAATACAGTCAGTGGATATTTAACATGGTGAACGGGGACCAAACATTACGGACTTTCGTATGTTTGCATCTTTCAATTCATGAGGCAATCTCGTTATAAAACATTTAAGTTTGGCTTACCGGCCGATTTTCCAACTTGTAGTTTTATGTAGTCGCAGAATATGAAAGTAATGAATCTCGGACCTTGCCAACTACATCCAGGGCGTTGTTCATAATGCGTCCAATTGACCCCTCTTCCGTGGCTCGAAGTCTTGCCCACCTGGGAGGCATTGACGGCAGCGATCGTAGACTACTCCAAATCTTCAAAGCTTCATCTAAGCTAGGACGGTCCTTCGGATTTGGTTTCGTCATCATTTGGGCAAGATCTCCCAAAGCCTCTAATCCTTTGAATTCCTGCGAGTGAAGTTTGTGGAGTCCGACAAGCAAACGTGTTAACAGAAAAACGTACAGCAACAATTTTGGTCTGATAAACGTGACCAAGGTAATAGACATCGAGTTTAAATGGGTCGTACAGTAACCCAGAGTTTTGTTCAGGCGCTTCTATTCTGCCCTTCTGCCCAGTAACAAGACGTTCGCGCTCCCATGAGGCAAACTCTGTTGATAAGCCAAAATCAATGAAATAATATTTGATCTCGACTTCCGAGCGTTTCCCGCTGAGGAGGAGGTCACCACCATCGCGCGCTTGCCAGGGATTCATTGGATGCCAACCGTCTTTGAAGAGATTTGAGCCGTCCATCAGGATATTCTCAGCTGCGCAATCGCTGACATCTTCATCTTTATGATAACCATAATCTGCGACCGTGAAATGCACTTACCGGTGTGCCACGTTTCGACCGTGCATATACAAAAGACCCTGAAGGGTCATATTCAGACGAAATGCGTAGGGGAGGGTCAGAGAAATACGGGCCTCCAGTGTTTGGTCCACGAAGTCAACGACTTCACCGAATGACGTAAAATTCGGTTGATTGAAAGGACGAAGAACGGGCATGACGATGTATTGATACCTCGGATCGCGATCATCGCGGAAGGTAGCCAGTATAGGGACGCAGTGGTTCATGTCTTCTTTGCAGCCTTCCGACGATCCTAGGCGTGATGCAATCTTGACCTCATTAGGGTGGGTCGTGAAATCGACCCTCTTGATGAATACGTCCTTTCCGTCTTCGCCTTCAACGGTAGCATCAAGGAGAGAACCTTTCTGTTGAGCACCATTGAGCGAGTTATGACAAGAAACGGAAAGTGGCTTGCCCATTGGATTATACTATCCTCAAAAAGAGCATGAATTGGATTTGTTTCAAACCTCCAGGACGCTTGCCAATCGGGATGATAGCGTGGTCGAAGGATGTAACCCTTAGCCCGGAAGAAATGGTATCTATCTCTCCAGAATATTTCCTCTTTATACAACGTCTCAGAATATGATTTTGGCATGAACACGGAGTGGAGGAATATTTCGAACGCTTGAACCCTCAAGGACGAGAGGATCATAGGAAAACGAGAATGAATGCGTACTCAGGCTACCACTGCCACTCGGACAAACAACACGTAAATAGTAGAGCCACCTCGAGGTTGCTGCATGTTCACAGGAATGTTCATAGTTAAATACAATGCGTCGCCTCGGAATGACCCAACGCAACTCATTCTCAACCCTCGGACTACCTGCCTATCCGTCCCACAAATTCGCAGCAGTCTTTGAAGGTCCGATCCATGAATAGCAACCTATTTTCGTTCTATTCCATCATCTTTGGATTTGTAGTGGGTGGCATCTCGTTGCTTGGTTTTTTCGTTGCGATTTGCCGTCCCCATCTGCCGAGTAACAAAATCAAGACATTGGAGATTCTCTTGCACGAGACGGAAAATATCTTCAGGGAATCCGTGGAAGCTGGACTTCTAATACACGAATTTATAGAAAGGACGGAGCACCGTTTAACTGTGTACGTCTTGAGACATCGTTATCCATCTTTCAGATATTTACGTGTCTTTCCATCAGACTGAAGGAGCACACATGCTCTTTGCGTGCCTGCGCATATAGTGCGACAACGCTGCGTCGGGATTGTATGGAGTTGTTCCGTGGAACTTCGAAGGCGATCGGCCATGCATGTCAATCCATCAAGAACCTCAGAGCTGAGGTTGTCGTTCGTGATGTTACTCGCTCACCGTCAGCGCTATTCTGACCTAGGAACCACTCATCAGACTTCAAGCGAGGAGAGACGTAGACTTATGCACATGCACTCGGAACAGAGCCCTCCTGCTCCCCCGCCCAACCTGATGACCCAGCATCTTCCCGTGTCAACGCCTGCCATTGTCCCTCGCCCCCGTTCGTGCCCTCCTGCGTTGTCGGTATGGAGTTCAGACAGTGTGCGAAATGTACCTGTCGAGAGTAGTGGGTCCCATGATCAAGCATGGATCAATGGTGTAAGTCATCCAAATGGATCCTTTGCTTCGGATCCTTTGGGCAACTCTTCACAAAGTTGTTCGGATGTATGGACAGCTGATGTTCAACCCTGAACATAAACTTTCCATACATCAGACCATCTTGTGCTTGAAGCATGGGTGGTGTGATCATGTTGTACATGAATTTATGGTACCATGTGAGGTGTCCCATATCTATGACCCTATTAGATTTTTTTTGCCTTCTTTCTGTATGTTAATATTTTCCTAAATACCTGTCACATAGATGTGTTATTCCACATATATGACCAGGTCCATGTACAATCTGAGGAGAATGTCATGAAGAGCTGCTGTATGGAAATCCAATGACTTAGTAAATTAGCTGAAAATCTTTTGATAACTCACAAGCACAGGAAATGCACTGGTCCTTGAGATGTCTGAATGGTAGTGTCAAAGGCAAATATCAAGCAAAGTGCAACAGTTCTCACTCAGCACACTCTTGAGTTCTGGTGTGGCATGATTTATGCAATCCATTGTCCTACGAGTGGTGCATCATTTTAGAGAGGGGGAGAGGTGGAGGAAGGGTAGGTGAAACACAGCAAATCGTCCGATTGGGTAGAGATCCAAGGACGAATGCAGGACTTGAGTGTGAGCGACCAACCGAGTTCGGTGTTCATTATTTTTCCGATTCGCCGTTGCCCCTGGATGACAAGAACCCTGTTCTCTAGTTCATGAATTCCCAGTGTTTAAACTCGGAAAGGTCTGATAGCATCCTTGGCTGGATTTTGAGTTTTCATGATGCTATCGGTGGGAACTCTGACTTGGATGGATGTACCTGATTTAACAAGACCCGATCGGTCTTTCTCGTATAATCACTGGCAGATGATGAAGCGATAACATTCAACTCGAATCAACGGCGCAGGGTTGAAGATTTCTCGTGGTACAACTACCGGCCCGACTCGATTGTGGGGTCGGCCAAACTTCGTGTGCATATGTCGAACCGCTTTCAAAGTAGAATTTTCCTGCTTGGAAAGATGACGTGTCCTAGTATGCAACGTCCTGGTTATCGATACCGTTGACACCGGTCAGTGGTGCGATCATCGTCCTGGGTCCCGGGAACCAGGCGGACCGGGTAGGAGCATCGGACGCGGATGCAGCTGACGATAGGTGTCCGCAGAAGCAGTGCCACTTTGATGGCTCAAAGATTGAGTCGAGGCATAGCATTGGCTGTGTCGACGAGAGAGCACTAACAGAGCTTATCCAAGTCGACGCTTCCCAGGCTTATCACCGGGCTGAATGTACCACCAGTGGGTGATACAACGCAGGATGCATACTACAGTCCATCGAGATATGTCCAAGTACCATAAATATCAAGTAGCGCTGAAAGACTCGTCAAAAAATGAAATGAAATGTCTGATCAAACCATCAGCAACAACATTTATCTTCACCTGCCCCCTTCCTCACACCCTCGATGATTCTGATCTCGTCGCGTCCCGATCCTCCACCCAATGCGTCGGCATAGGCACGCTTGGACCATCGTAATCAGAAAACGGATCGTCCTCCTTGGCATCCTTGGCATCCTTGTCTCCCCCGTATGACACATACGACCCGCGCTTGTACTCTGGTGGCTTGCTATCGGGAGGGCCTTGCGGGGGTAGATAGACTGGAACGTAACTAGCTCCATCATACGGTGGGTCATAGTGCGTGGGCTGACCATCCCTGCGTGCTTGATTGGACGGCACGCGGGACGAGTTGGCGGGGCTAGTGGGATCGAGGGATTGTCGGTAGTAGGCAAACGCGATGGACGTGAAAAACAATCCAAGGACTGGCCCAAACGTGAGACCCTGGTACATCATTTCGAGGTAGAATATATATTGCTTACCCATCACAAGAATAAGGGCTATAATCTCTGCCCAAGAATCATGGTTCCACTCATCGTCGCAGTCTAGCGTATGTCAACATGTCGGAAAGAATATGATGAATGATGAAAACCGTACATTGTGCAGCTTGGGCTTGATCCAAATTAGTCGGACTCGAACCCCAAATCCCAAAGACCTAGAGACCGATCAGCAATAACGAATCAATAGGTCTCAAGACACGAACCGAGTCAATAGATCCAGTCTGTGCAACATTAGTGCATTCTGTGATCAAATCGGACTACGGAAGATGGTGAGCGACGACCGAGTACAAACGAGGAAGATCTACACACCTTGAACACAAAATGAGTGACAACCCTCATGATCGCAACCCCGAACACGAGCAGTGTACTCAATGCACATAGGAACGAGTATAATTTTATCAACTTAAGTCGTTGCTGAAACAAGCCACGGTGAGTGGAGATGATACGACACCTCTGACAAACGACGCTTCTGTTTTGAACGTACCGTGGATGCGGCTATGACCCCAAACGTTTGAAAAGCGCACGCGACGGCATATATCACACCTTGTGCGATGGCCAAGGGAGCAAGCTTTGGCAGGTTATCTACAAAGGGACATGTCATTCACATTGCGACATGGGTTCCATGCACGAGCCATACTATTGTCGGCAAGTTCGAGTTGCTTGAAAGACGACACCTAGACATCCCGGTTCAGGATAAACACATGCATTGACGTATCTAATATGACTTACGGTCCTGAAATGAAATTTGGTGTTGATTCTATGTAGATGCATAGACAATACCACACAAAGCTTACCATGCTAGAGCCCAGATGGCAGTGATGAGGGACACTAGAACTCGACGATGAGCAGATTTTCACGGAAGCCGATGAAGCGACGCACTTGCAACAACGACGGGCCTCAGACTTCGTTTGTATATACGTGTGACATAGCGATACGCAGGGGGTGCTTCTAGTAGGGCGAATAAGATCAGCCGTCGTATGCCAGCCAGTCGAACAACACACCGGTTGGTGGAGCCCTGTTGTAACCGCCCATCGTGAAATGCAGGCCAGCTGTAAAGTGAAAGTGAAAGTGAAAGAGACGAACCCGCCGCAGCGTTGCAGGTACACAGGATTTCGACGTCACCAAATTTCCCACGCCACCAACCCATTGAGGCATATCAAGCAGCTCATATTTTATGTACACCAAATTTAACTCCCACTAACAAGAGAAGCGTACGTGGGCACGGGCCAGTTGACATCCCCCGCACTCTCGATAATAACATCCTTGTTCCACATTCCGGATCGGTTCCTTTATGTGACCTTGATCGGCACAAGAACCTGCTATGCGGCATCGAACTATACCAATAATGTTCCGCAGTCAACAAAGGCGAGGTACCAGTATCAGGATGCGCCGCGTGCCATCCCGAACCAAAGAACATCGCACCAGATCATTCGCAGAGGCACAGTATGGCGCAGGCTCCTCGAATGGCCGTGTTGCTCGTGGGCGAGTATTGATACGGACAGGTGGGATACGCAGCTCGACATTGATAGTATCAGAGCGCGAGTCAGCAGCGGGGGCTTGTGCAAGCTTCTTGCCCGCAGCGGCGTTTTCGTCCCCGGCCTTGGGTGTGCACCACCTTTCTGCGCACTAAAAAGAAGTGTATCGCCACTGTAACCAGGAGAGGAATTGTCTCGTAAGAGTGACCTCCAGCTATCGCCCATGCGGCGCAAACTTGAATAAGTCGGCTCACAATTTGTTGCCAAAACAGGAGCGTAAGTGTGAGTCATCGTTCCAGGAGGGCACCAAGTCTGCATGGAACGGCCTTGACAAGCAAGGAAGGCGGCGCTACACTGCATGGAACTAGAACGACCCGTAATATGATCACCGACTCACATGGACGAAAACGAGTTGACCTCGAATCCGATTGAATCTGACTTTCCCCCCGGGCTCAGTTGACATGGCACTGTGGATTCGCTTGAAGCAGGAAAAAAAAATACTATCCACTCCGACCTCCGCGTAATTCCTTCATCGACTTGGAGGTGCTAGCAAGCAGACGACTAGACAGATCCTCCCGCGAACCTGTGGTGTGACGGCGTGCCTGAGCCAACGGCGGCGCTTAGGACCAGTGGTCCATCAAGTCTTTTGTCCGGCCTTCCCGTATCGTCGAATGCTGTGCTGCTGCGCAAGCTTACCCCCAGCTCCGCAGAGGCACCCCGGAAGTTGACAACCTTCGAGCTCATCCCCGCCTGATGCGCCGTGTCGAGGGGTGATCGATATCGTGAGCTCAGCCACTGCCGAAAGGACCTGATAAATTATTGTGTTGCTTGTGTAGCCTTTGGCAAGTCTGGTAAATGCAAATGGGATAGGCCTCAAGTCCAATGCGTCAAGTTTTGTGTTTATCCGTTTTGGCCGTTGCAGAGACCATTCTTTGGCTCCGAAAGCGATACAACTTGTAGAACGAGGCCCCGGTACGAGGGTCTATCGGACCTTTGATGGATCACTAATCTGAGTCAATGAACAGCGATATGCACTCCGGAACAAGAAAACCTTACGGCTAGCAAAAAAGACTCTCGCCGTTATCGAGTCGACTGTGTACATGTACATGTTCCCCCCTATCGATTCGATCGGATTATCCGCGAATACTTGTGGCTGTGTAGTACCAACAGCGCCTCAAGGCCTCACTATGTTACACTGACAGCGTCACAGTCTGCCAATGGCACAGGCTGTACGACAGTACGACATGCCAGTGCTGTGGATGCCTGTCACTGGTGCGTCATGTAAGACGTCTTTCCTTTAGCCTCATTAGTAGCTTCTTTTTTTATAACAACCGACCGGCCTGCAGTGACTGAGACATACCTTTTTGTAAACCAAAATGTCAGTGGTTTGATGCTGATTGCTAGTGACCTCTTCGGTCAACCAAACAGCTGCATGATCATAATATTTAACAACCCGCAGGGAACACGGTCAAGTCTGTGATGATGATCCGCAGCTCCATAATACTGATTTGAAGGTAGGGCGTCATAATCCGGCTATCATAACTGATTGGGACCTGTCGCAGGAACACGCTTTAGGGTGTCAAGTTTTGAGGTAACACAGCAAATTTTGTAGGCGGGCTGCCCATCTTGCCGGTAAGCGAAATGTATAAAAGCTCATCATCACATCTTTCCCCGTCAGAACCTCATCATTCTACACCCTATACTGCTCTCCTACATTCACCTGGACCATGTTCCTCAACGTCGCCCTCTATACCGGTTTATTCCTCGCCGGGGTTTTAGCTGTTCCTTCTGGGTTAGGTGCTCGCCTTGCTCGCCGTCGCGAGAGCCCTCGATCCCAGCTCAACCAGCGCCTTGAGTCGGATGCCAGTGCTCGCTCCAGCGAGTTATTCAGCCCCAATTGGGCTGGTGCCATATTGTCGGGGGATCCAGTGTGTACCTTTTCTTTAGTCTGCAGCGGCTGTCTGCCAGGGTACTGGGTCTCATCCATCTGTGGTTCGACAGGGGACTTTCACTAATATCACTGGTACATTTTCCGTCCCCACTCCTACGGGTCCAGCAGGTGCTTCTGCCGCCGTCTGGGTCGGTATCGATGATGGCGCCTGCTCGAGTGCAGGAGACAGCGGAGTTCTGCAGAGTGGTGTCAACCTTACGGTTTCTTCGGATGGTGGGCCTGCATATACTGGTGAGAAGGCATTGAACTATGTATTCTCCCCTGGATCTCACTCTTTCGTTCACGAAAAGCGTGGTATGCGTGGCTCCCGGAAGGGCCCAGCTATTTCTCTGGTATCAGTATCTCAGCTGGAGATATCGTCAAACTCACTGTCGAGGTCACCTCCAGCACTTCTGGAATTGCAACGGTCCAGAACCTGAGCAATAACCAGACGGTGTCTGCAGATCTAACCTCAGAAGACAGCCTTTGCCAGGCGAATGCGGAGTGGATTGTTGAAGATTACGCAGTCGGCGATAAATATGTCCCCTTTGCCAACTTTGGCACCGTCGAGTTTACGAACACTGGGCCCTATTCCCCTTCCGGCGCCACTATCGTGGAAATGGTTAATCAGAACGAGATTGTGACCTCTGTCTCAACCAGCGATTCATCGGTCAGTATCACCTATGTGCAGTAGCTCACTGGCAAGGAAATGGCGGCGGGTGTATTTTATTGGGGAGATGATGTGACACTTATCGACGCTTATATATCTTCATTCCCTATTTCTTTTTGTTATATTTTGAGCCTAACAGTGGCCACCTCACGACCTATCTCACTACTTATGACTTATGAATCCGTTGATCTGAGGGATGTCACCGTTCTTTCGCACAGTTGTGTGGAAAGCAAAGCGAACAATTGCTCGCACGGGGAAAATGTAGCACTAACCTCGTCGCCCTCTGATTGCAACAGGCGTTGCCGAACCTTGCATGACATCATCCAACACACTCTGGCTGCGTAGAAAATCGGCGAGACTCGGCCAAGCTATAATCCTACAAACGAAAAACTTTGCACTTCACTTTTTTCTTACATCCGCAGGAACTCTCGGTCGTTCCAGCTCTTCCGGACCAAAACTCAAAGGGCAACAGCTCCCCCAACCGTCTCTACCCTCATCCCGCCCTGCGTCGGCCCACCTTGCCCCTCCAACGACGTCTGCGGGTAATCAGCAGGGACGAGAAAGACGGGGGTATCGAGATGACAAAGCTCACAGAGGACTTGACGGCATATACCACACGGCGGGATAGGAGCAGCGACATCGCTATCCGTATGGGGGGTGAGCGTGATGACACGAGTACCAGTTTGCCAGTGAGGACATGCGTGCCTGGTGGCAGCGATGGCGATAAAACTTTTTCTTGCCTTGGCTCTGCGCGAATGCAAACGAGCGAGGAACGCGTCAGAGGTGGCCAATGTGGGTGGTAGACTTACAACCACTTTTACGATCGCTGTGCGTTCCACACAGATCGTCGCACCTGTAGAACGTTTCAGCGTGATGAGGTCGGAATAATTGATACGCACCATAGCTCGCGTTTCCGATGTTGTATCCATTGATCACGGTTCCGTCCTCTCTGCACCGACGCGGAACTTGGAGTAGGGCGCATAAGCATATGATTTCGCTGTGTCGGAGTCACTGACGGGTAAGGACTTTTGATGGCTGTTTGGGTCAGTTCTTCACTGGTTGCGATTAGAAGACTTTGACATGGCGAGAGGAGTGCAAAGCATGATCATCTCGCAAAGATCGGCCCGACATCATCACATCGATCAGCATTGTTAGCGTGCGCGTGAGTCGGACCTAACGCGTAACGAGCGAGCTCCAGTCGAATGTAATCAACTGATATTATTACTGTACCTAAGGAGCAGTGGGTCCCGATGGTGCGTGACCTTGCCGCGATATGCGGATGCTGAGGCGAGGGAGCCAACCACCCGGAGGTTGGCTGTGGTTGTGCATACGCGACCCCGGGGCCAAATGAGGCGGTACAAACGTCGGAAGAGGACGCGGATTGTTCCCGGGCCCAGATAAAGACCAAGGCGTGTATGCGGGCGCGCCCGTACATGACTCTGGGTATTTCTTCCAACATTTGCGACATGGGTGGGACGGATCGTAGTTTTTGTAGCCTGTATCCGCGTGTGAGTACAAGTGCATCATCACAGGGCAATGCAAAAATGCACATTTCATACATGAATGATCCCTGGGGTAGACGAGCAGATGACTATCTCGTAACAATGGATGACCAGGTACGGGTGTCCGCGTTGTGGATCCATCATCTGGTACTGTATACGGCCTCGGAGAGACGGGGGGTGTCGACGCTAGGCGACAAGGCAGAGAGGGCTAGTAGTATGCCACCTCGGCCCACCTGGCCCGGCGGACCCGGTGGCGATGCACACACTACAGAGGGACTGCAAGTCATCGAGCAGCTCATATTCTATGTACATGACATGATGATCAATTTCATGAGTTGCAACCAAGATAGTGTAAAGGTCCAACGCCCCGTTCACGTCGCAAAAACCCCGACAACCTTGAACGAAGGCATCACCTGTCCTTCCTCGCCCACCGTCAGACACTCCACATAGTGATTCCCCCGCGTCACAAAATGATCGATCATCTCGAGCCTGTAAACGAAACACCATATTTAGCCCACCCCGCAGAAACCTCACTATAAAAAAGGGAAGCATACGTGGGCACGGGCCAGTTGACATCCCCCGCATTCTCGATAATAACAGCCCCTCTAATGTTATCGTCCACCCAGCACTCAATCTGGCTTCCTTGTTCCACCTCCCGGATCGGTTCCTTTATGTAATATATCCCCACATCTCCTGCACCGACCTTGATCGGCACACGCAACCTGCTATGCGGCATCGAACTATACCAATAATGTTCTGCAGTCAGCAAAGGCGAGGTACCAGTATCAGGATGCGCCGCGTGCCATCCCGAACCAAAGAACATCGACGGCGGCAAGGGGTTCACCAGATCGTTCGCAGAGGCACAGTATGGCGCAGGCTCCTCGAATGGCCGTGTTGCCCGTGGGCGAGTATTGATACGGACAGGCGGGATACGCAGTTCGGCGTTGATAGTATCAGAGCGTGAATCAGCAGCGGGAGCTTGTGCAAGCTTCTTGCCCGCAGCAGCGTTTTCGTCCCCGGCCTTGGGTGGCCCAGGGTGTGCACCACCTTTCCGCGCACCAACACCACCAAAAAGAAGTGTATCGCCACTGTAACCAGGAGAAATCCCAAGAGGAATTGTCTCGTAAGAGTGGCCTCCAGCTGTCGCCCATGCGGCGCAAACTTGAGATTGGATATAGGAAATCAAGACATCAGCGAGCAGCACGTGGCCTTCAGCATTAGCGAGGATGGGGTCGGCATAATAGGGTTTAATAAGGTCGGGGTCGGTCATATAGGTAGGGTATAGAATCGGTTTGACACTATGGCAACATGAAAACATCCTTCCAAACCGGGGATAAAGGGACATACCTAACGTGGGGGACATCATAAAATTGCGCAACGATGTTGTGCCAATGATCTGGTCCAGCGAAGCCATAAGCAGTATGGACTTGGGGGCTAAAGTGGCCCAGGATGATGACAGCGGGTTGATCGGGCCTGTTGAGCAGCGAGCGAACAAGAAGCTCAAAGTTCTCCATGCCCTTTTGGTCACTAACGGAGAGACAGATGAGAATATGGATGGAAAATAAAGGCGAATGTAGCGTATCACTTACGCTGGGTCGTCGACGTCAAACTCCAATATCACGAGGTCCGTGTCATCCGGCACATGATGTGCACTACAGAAACCAAAGTACCCGGAATCCGTGCGACGCATGGCTCCATTGGTGAGCTCAGAGGCAGGATGTGGAAACACGCTCAACCACCACTGGAAAAAAAGGGAGGGGTAACACCGGGGAGATAATGGGTCGTCACCAGCGCCATGACATGCCGACACTAGCAAGGCAGAGCAAATGAGTTTAATGCCATAGCGGCCGTAGTATGAAACACACCTGAACCACCTAACACGCTTATCGTGATTGGCTGGCCAAGCAACGCCTTGTGAATCACTCGGTGTACCCGCCCTCCACTCCCCAGGTGTAACCGACTTTGAGCGAGCGACACCGCGCCGTACTTTTTTGCAATGTCATCCTCTGGCCCAAACACGGGACAGAAACGGAATGGACTGTTTGATACATCCCCCTCCGAGCTGTTAAAATTTGCCGAGTGAAGATAGTTTATGGGCACTAGTCCAGCGGTGCTGAGAGGTTGCAGTTGTCGATGGTAGAGAACTTGACGAGATATCGCCACGAGGGACACGAAGGCGAGTAGGATGACCCATATTCGATTTGGTACACCAAACGAGCGTTGATGCCATCGTGAACGCGTTGAGTCGACGCCCATTCCGGTGAGACGGTGCTGTGACGGAATGGAGATGCGTGCTAGTCCCTTGGCGAGCCCTGAACGTCGCTGCATGTAAGTGAGATGATCTTACACCCTCCGAAGACGAAACGTCTCCTTGTCAAGATAAAACAGAAATTCGGTTTCAAGTTCAACGTGGCTCGAGAAAGATCGAGCGACCGATTCGTTAGTCAGTTACGTAAGCAATTCGTTGTCTCGGAAACTCACGTGACTAAACATGAGCACAGCCTTCGCAGTCTGGTTAGGGGGCGATATATAGGAGCTTCGAGGACTGAGACTTGGCCCAGATCCAAACTTGAGCTGCTACTCCCACTATCACCATCTGTTCTTCCTGCGCACTCTTAGCTCACTCATCTCGCTACATCACAATGTCTGACCAGCTTGAACTTGAAGACTTCTCTGGCAAACGAGTGGGCCCCTACCTTCTCTTCTCCC
>JBBPQR010000064.1:0-22531 GCA_038092615.1 Boletus sphaerocystis | reverse complement strand
CATTTGATTACCACTCTTCCACTACATCTTTACCTTCACCATCTCATCCTCGTTATTGGATGCTCCGCTACTACTACGTCTCCATACCTACTACCAATTCCACTATCGTCTTCGTCGTTGTCTACAACACCACCACGTCCACAGTCGTCTCCATAAGATCACGCATACATCCTATTAACTAGGTTGTACTTGTTCAAGGTCTCATCCGGTTTCAAGTTAGTAATAGAAGTAACTTGGGCACCTAGACCACTCAAGTTGCCTTGGCTTTTCCCTTTTCATTAGAAGATTCTTTGGTTTCTATAGTATGTACTTTCTTTGTTCTAGAACACAATTTCTTGTGATCCCCTCAGGATCAATTACACTCTTTACAGTGTGTGGATGGCTTCTTTAATCTTTACCAAAGTGTCCAATTCCTCCATAGTTGAAACAGCTAAAGAAGCTTTTTTTAGAATAGTTGAGTGCATTAACTTCTTCTCTGTCTGACTCTTATTTCCACAATGCATCTACATCCATTGCATTGGGATCTTGGTAACATTTAGAAGGCCTGACACTAGGGCAGAACAGAGGGTTCCTGGCTTTCTTGGTAAGGAAATGGGTAGTTTCAAGTTGCTCTCCTACTTCTAATACCTTTGATAGATACTCATTTAGATTTCCTAGGTTCTGGTTTCTATTCATGATAATTTTGTCACAGATCTTCTTGGAGGTATTCCTTTCTAGGATGTTGGTGGCATGGAAATCCTGGAGGTCCACTTCTTTGGACAAGGTTTTAAAGTGATCCATTTAAGTCTTGATATGCATTCTTCTATTGCTGAGAGTATACTTGTGATTCCATAATTTCTGTAATGCCCAGTCCTTCTTGGTAGTGGGACAATATTGCTTTTTAATGTCTTTCACCAAAGGTTTTCCATTGATATGCTCTTCCTTCTCCAGACGGATGCAAGCAAACATAAAACTGGTGTTTCCTTCTAAGCTAGAAAGAATAGCTACAATAGCTTCATAGGATTTCTCAGGTAGTGAGTTGGAGTTTAGCTGTAACCATGTTTTCATTTTCAGCCACCAGTTTTTAAACTTGGAGAGTTCACCTTTGAATTTGCCTGGGTTGGTGAATATTTCAACTTTCTTAGAGATTCTTACATTAGACAGTGGTGGTGTTGGTGGTGTTGGTGATGATTATGGAGGTGGGATGGCGTTTAGCCATGCTTTTAGATTGTGTATGGCTAGGTTTACTCCATTGAAGGTTTGGGTGAGAATGCCAAGTTTGCTGGCATCATCTGGTGCATCGAGGAGGTCCTTCAGGAGAACTGCAGGGTTAAATTGTATGGTAGCCATGATAGGCAGATAACGATAATAGATTTAGATTTGGAGACAGAAAAAGAAAACTATAGATTTGTACGAATAAGGAAGTGATTACTTAATAAAGACCTGGAATCTCAGTATTAGAATTTAAGTCCTTATCTTGTATGTCAGTATGATGGGGCCAATTGGTAGCTAAGCCGCCTGGCTAGAGTGGAGCTAAGCTGCTATTAGAAGTTTCTAGAAGGGGAATAGAAGAAGAAGAAGAGAATTCTACTAAATAGGGATGGGGAGTATCATATTCCTCTTCATAAGTTTGTATGGTGTTATAGGTAAAAATGTGACCAACTAAAGAAATAAGGGTCTAGAATTTTATGTTATTGAGTACCCAATCAGCCCACTTAGGTTTAGAGGGCTTAAGGCCTTGCTGGATCCTCCCACATAGATGTGTCCCAACCTGCTGGACCTTACTTGTTAGCTGCTATATCCTAGTCTGCATTATCTTCTTTTACATATTCAGTGGCATTAGTAGGGTTAGCATGTTTGGAGATGCTGAATTTGAAGTGGTGGGTATTGTAAGCAATGTGAAAAACAAAAATTTCCCCTTTGGGAATGGTCCAGACAATGATGAAGACAGGATGGGGAGGAGGGTGAGCCAAATGACAGAGGTGGGCAGCAGATTAACATAGAGGGCAACAACAGCGATGATGAAGGTGGTTTATTGTGTCATTCAAGTTGATGAGCTCTCTTTAGTTTTCCATATGTGGATTTAGGGTGGAATGCAGTCTTAGTCTGGCAGAGTAGAAGGTAGTTCTTGTGAAACTCAAACAAAGCTGGGTTGCACTGGTTGAGGGGAGTGGATGAGGGTTTCTTTGGAGTCAGAACTGCTTACAGAAGACACCCTGGTGTACAGAGGTGGAGCAGCCAGATTCAAGCAAGGGCAGATTTATGAGGTGATGCAAATTATGGATTTATTGGTACAAATGGATCAGGGAATTCAGGAGCAATTGAGGTGTAGCTAATTATTCATATGGTAATGTGCAGGGATATGGAGTACACCTCTTGGCCTAAGTGGAGATATACAGTGCTCAAGAGCAGGAGTAGGAGCAGGACCCCTAAACCAATGATAAGGGATAAGGTAAGGATGAGGATGGGGAGTGGGAGTTCTTTCTCTATTCTATAGTCTAGCTTCAACTCTGGCTCAAGCAATTGCAACTTGTTCAAGAATGTGTTGTCTATATTGTTCTTGCTGTTGTTAAAGGCTAAGTTTAATCTCTTTGTGTATAATATTGTCCACCTCTGTTGGGGTAAATATTTTACACAGATTGATAGGCAGAAGTGGTAGGTACATATAGGAGCCATATTGGCTGTCTTCATTGTCTACCCTGATTGGGAGACTATCTATCCAGATAGAGGGGAGGATGGCATGGGACTGAGGGTGAAGGCGGATGGGGTTCCAGTTGACTAGTTCTGAAAGCAGTGTGGGAGTGTGCAGGGGCACAGGGTTCCAATATTCTGAATCAGAGCTATCAAATGAAATGGTCGAGAAGAACTGGATAGTGGAACTAGAGCAGCATGAGAAATGGTGATATGGTGGATAAGAGGTGGAATGAGACTAGTATGATGATAAACTAGAGCTGTGCAGTGTAGATGACAGTGACTGTTCCTTGGGTTTCTTCTTTATAAAGAGGAGAAAGATGATGGGGGATTCCTCCTTCTTAATTATAGACACTGAGATCCTCAAAGTGTGAGCAAAAGGGCTAAATAGTGACTAGACTATATCTTACTGCTAGTTGTAAGAGGTGGTGACAAGGGTGTGCTAGGGAACATTGGAAGTGATGACTAGAGACATTTAGCAGCGGTGAGAAAAGTAGTCTTGTTCTAGTAAAATGGCCAACCCCTTAGCAATGGAGCAAGTGTTTGCTAGACAAGTAGAAGCCTTAGACTAAGTGTATGAAGTTAGGAGAACTCCAAGAGAACAAGACTGAGGTTCTCTGGAGTGGCAACAAGCTTTTATATACTATCCTACTTGTGTATATATGTTTAGTGCACTAGAACTATACAGTATCTATATAAGGGTGTACCCTTGATTCAAGGCACAAGGCTATTGTTATAGGACGATAGGACGATCTCTACGATCTACACGACCTTATGCTTTGGACTCATCTTTACGGACAGATCTTATCTTATCTTATCGGGTCACGTGACCAGATCACGTGACTACGCACGGACTCACGATTATCTTATCTATAGGAGATCATGTGACGGTCTAGACCTCATCACGTGACCGATGACATCATCGAGGCCTGGAGTCGTCTAGGCTATGACATCATCTATGATGTCATGCCTCATGGTATCAGTCTGGACTCTTATCTCCTTATCTATGACATTATCCCTATTTATAAGATACACACGCCTACCCTAGAGTACAGGAAGCCTCCCCTAAACCCGATCCCTTACATATATAAACCGTAGCACCACCTGTACTTATCCCTCAGTTCTAACCACTTCGTATCTTGCCCAACTGGCCCACGACCCTGGTTGCCTGAGGTACCACAGTGGAAGGTTCTACCTTCATTCCTCTTTACCAGCTCAGACTACCGAGCACGCCGATCATCGCTCCTCGCCACTATTGCCTATCTGCTGTGCGGCTCTGGGCAGTGCCTCGTTGCTTAGTGGTATCTCCGTTTACAGCTATGCTAGTAAGGCTGTGCCAAATGCTATACAAGCTATGTTTGCTGTGTAGGCTATGTAAGGCTGTGAGCAAAGATTAAGGAGGCTGTGTGTTATGCAGCTATGATCCAGTACAGCCTTTGGATAATGGTCTGTGTGCAAGTCATATAACTGGTTTAGGGCAGGCTCCTAGTGGACTTGTAGATGAGCTATAGTGGTCGTGATTTAGAAGATAGAGGCTAGTAAGGAAAGTGGCCATAGTAAGTTAGGAAAAATAGAGAAAAATAGGGAAAAATAAGAGAAAAATAGGAAAATTGTAACATGAGTGGCCAGAGAAGAAATTGCCTAATATGAGAACTAGGTCTTTGATCACAAGTGTCTTATAAGCATTGTTAATGGAAATTGAAGGGAACTGAGGGTGAAGACTGATAAGGAGGACAGAATTGTTGTCAGTAGAAATATGAGCATACTGTTTTATGAACAGTGTCTTGCTTGACCTACTAGAAAAGAAAATTGGATAATGCTTGTCAGCTAGCATATCAGACCTCTACAGTGAATCCAAGTAGTAGAGCTGTACCAGATTTTTCTTGTGTGCAATTTCATTAATTAGAGGGGACTGAGTTGTTTTAAGACTGGTGAAAAGGCAAAATAATAATAATTTTTCTTGTTACATATTTATCCTCAGTTATATCAGCCCACTATCACCCACTCTATGTTTGTATCTATATATTTGGCTAGTCTTACTTCCATTTGTGGCATTGCATATTGCTATCCAACTTTATGTAAATGTAAAGAAGATAAAGTTATCAGGTATGCTGGTATTATGCTGATCAATGACATGATTTTGAATTCTGGCTGGTGCCAGGGGGGGCAAGGCTTAGTCTCTGTGGAAAAATGTAATCTATGAAAACTTAAATTTTATATGCATAGAATGTAATATTGGTAAGTACATTGGTACTGTGAGTCATCTTACTAACTCACTCTGCAGAACAACTCAACCTCATGTTAGCAATCAAAAAGAAAATTATTAATTCTCTATCTTTAATCCACTGAAAGGCAGTAACTGTGGTCAAAAGCTATACAGAGGAGTACTTCATGACAGGTGCTTTTTGCAGGATGATCAGTTACCCAACTATACTATGCAATAGCAGGTCACCAACATTACAAATGGCTCTCATCCAATGACCTTTTTCCTTCATAAATATAATCATGCAATAGTGAGACTATTTGTTCAATATGTTTCATTATACTAATGCAATGTATAACACTGAATTGAGAAAGTATTTGAACACTCTGTTTTAGAGAAATACCACATGAACTTCTGGTATACAACTAAATTCTTGCCAATTCAAATATTCCCTTCAAGTTGTTAAATAATATTATTGTCACTACAGAAGATCCCTAGTGTTGTAATTCCACCAGCATTCACTGTTAGCAATCACAACCCACATTGACAAGAGTTTTGCAATAATGATTTTTATTTCTTTGAGGGCATCACTGAACTATCTGTGGCTGTTCTTGATTGGGGCTTGAGAATCACCCCCTTTGTAAGCTCATGGTCAACCATGACCATAAAAGAGTCAAAGCCAGATAAGGGAGGTAAATTGATGATCAAGTTGATGGAGAGTTGCTTGAAAAGTGGAAGGGGAGGAAATAGACAATAGGAGCAGAGTGATGGAATGAGAATTGACTTTGTTTTGCTAGCAGGTAGCACAACCAGTGATAAAGTTATGAACAAAGGTTGCTGAGCCTGATCATTAGAAGTTTTGTTCAACAGAAGCTTTGATGCAAAATTATCTAGCATGACCAGAGATAGGGGATGAGTGTAGGAACTGAAGAAGAAAGAAACAACAAGATGGGGGAATGTACAGATAAAAGTAAAAGAAAAGATGGTTATTTTCAAAGACCCAGTCTGAAAGGGAAGAACAGAGAAAGAGAGAGCTATCCTAGAGATTTTGTAAAGCTTGAAGAACAAGGGGATTAGAGCAAGAGCAAGAGCAAATATAATCCATAAGAGATAAGTTGAACACAGATATAATGACAGGATTAGGAAGGATAAATGCATTAGTGTCACCTAGGGAAGTATTAATTGAGTTCTTGTATAAAAAAGCATCAACTGGCCCCATCTGAGAATCAGGGGTAATCTTCCAGATGATGTTGAAGTCTTACAGGAAAAGAGACCATCATACCTGACAACAAGATAAGTTCCTAAGATCTTTGAGATAAGAGGAGTTCTTGTAGTTGGTAAGAACAGTGACAAAATGTAAGGTTTTAAAGAGGTATTGTTGCTATTTTTTGAAAGCTAGAATGACCACAAGGAGTTCTTTGTCATAGATATCATAATTACATTTGGTGGAGGAGAGGATTTTGGAGAAATAAGCATAGAGGTAAAGATTTTCATTGGTGTTCATTTGAAGAAATACTGCCCCTACTGCAAGAAGGGAAGCATCCATTATGAGAGAGAATGGTTTGATAATATCTAGGAGGCATAAGACAGAAGCAGAGGTGAAAGCTTTTTTAAAGGATGAAAAGGATAGATGTCCAGGTCCATAGTTCATTTTTTCAGATGAGAAGGACCAGGAGTATGATAATCTGAGAGAAGTTTGGGATAAACTTGCAATAGAAATTGATGAATCCAATGAAGCTTCAGATTCCCTTAATGAAGGAAGGGGGTTTGTAGTCTTTGATGGCAGAAAGTTTATCTTGGTCTATACAGATTTGTCCTTATTCAATAATCATTCCTAGGTATTCCATGGTTGAGGTGTTAAAGGAGCATTTGGGAAGTTTAAAAGACAATCCATGTTCACAAAGTTATTAAAGGATAATGCAGGTCCTTTGATAATGGAGGGGCAAGTCATCTTTGGTGTAAAGGCCCAAGTCATCTATGTAGATCTTTAATCAACATTCAGGAAAGATGTTGAAGAAGATGTGGTTTATAAAGTTTTAGAAGGTAGGTGGAGCATTATTGAAACTGAAGAACATGACTATAGGTTCAAAGAGACTGAAAGGGGTGATGAATGCTGCTTTCCATTGATCTTCCTTCTTCAAGTGAATATTGTTATAACCTCATTGAATATCTAGTTTGGTAAAAAGTGTAGAGTCTTTCATATTATTAATAAGGTCAGAAATGAGAGGAAGGGGATAAGCTTCCTTTTCTGTGGAGTTAAGAGGGTATATCTTAGTGATTTTGAAAAGAAATGAAGGTTTTAGGTCAATAACATAGTCATAGGGTCGATGAAGGAGAAGTGTGTTCAAGGTTGTCTCAGAGAATACTGTATGTCTTAATAGTTCAGACACCATAAGAGGTTTTGTTCTTTAGAGATCTCCTATTGTGTGAGTTGAATGGAGTATAATTTTGTTAATAGATGTAGGGGTTCCTCAAGAGATAGAGATCATTTTGGCTTGCCAGTCTATGGTGGGGTTTCATTTTTGGAGCCAAGATAAACTGTGTATAATTTGTCATGTTTCCAATGCAGTTATCATTAAACCAACATTATTGAAGAGTAAGGAGGTTATTTGTGTGGATATCTTCTATTTGTTGGTTTCTTGATGGTTTGTGAAGCCATCAACACTGTAGACAACTAGAGGTCTTTTTAAAGTATGGATTCTAAGATGAAGGTATGATATACTGTAGGGCTAGGATTAATGAAGTTACTGGAAGCTCCAAAGTTAATGAAAGCAGTGGTTCTAATGGTTTGTGAGTGGACTCAAAGATGAACAGAGATGTGAATAGCTTTCTGATTAGGTAGCCCTACTAGTATAATGAAAAAAGAGAATGTCATGATTTCTTCCCTATTCAAAAATCCAGAATATCTAGTGTAGCAATGTTTTTTGACATCTATTTTCCACAAACTTTGGTTTGAGGACTTGGAGGATTGCCTCTGCATCTTTTTCAGAGGTGTGAAGGGAGTTCATATAGTTTTCCAAGACAGAAAGGGTCTTTTGAGAGAAAAAGGAGGTAAAAGGGGTTATAGTGATGGAAATGATAGTGGTGGATTGGTTCCTTTGGAGATGAGAGTATTGATTGGAAAACTGACTGCATGGGGTAGAGTTGTGTTCAGTTTTGCAATAGTAGAAGCAATGTTCCTCTTTGATACACTTGGCTCATTCAAAGGGGGTGAGTTTGAAAAGGCAAATATTGTCTATGTCCATAGCATTTGGATCAGGGGTGGTAGAAGGGCAAGGATAGAACACAGTGGAGAAGAGACAAGTTCTTTTTTGAAGAGAGGTGATGTGTGCTTTCTAGGCATGGAAGGTCTTTGCTTTTTCAATCCATTTTTGAATGGTGGTGGGTACTATGGATATGAAGAGGATCATGGTGGTGATTTGTTGGTTGATTCAAAAAAGAATATGTAGATCACTAAGAGTGATGTCATTGGAGATCCCTGATTTAACAATAAGATTTGGGAAATCAGTAATATACTTTTGAAAACCATTATCTATGATCCCATTAGAACATTTGAGTGATTTTTGAACATGTTGAAGGGGAAGAAGGTAAACTTGAAGTTTTGTTCTGAGGGCTTGACCAGGTCTAATGAGAGTACAGAGTTTACTCAGTCTCGAATGGTAGTACCAGACTGTATTCACAAACCTAATGAGAGTATAGAGTTTACTAAGAATCATTAGTAAAATGATAAGGAAGTCTAAGTAAAAATAGTCTCACCTCAGTCTTGAATGGTAGTATCAGACTGAGGTGTGATGAAGGAAAAACTCCATATTTCTAAGGTAAGTGATTACCTAATACATCCTCATTGTCCATGCATTAGCAATTTACAACAGAAGTTTGTGGCAAATTTATTGAGGGTTTTTTCTGTAATTGTGATGGAAGAGTTGCACATTTGTCATACCATATTTCAAAGAAGGAAATTCCATGTCCCTTACTCATTTTGTTAAGGATGGTCATGATCTTGTTAGTATTAGTGGAATATAGGGTTTTGTTAATCTCAAAGTAGACCTTCATGGACTTCATTCATTAAGTGGCATTAGTGGGTTCTTCAGAAAAATCAGCAAGGACAGCTGCTTTGAGCTTACTTTTGGAGGCCATGGGTGTACTAGGTGTTGGGGTTACTGGGAATGTAGAAGATGCTAGAAGTGTAGTGGTGATTGCAGGGAGTCTTGGAGGTCTGAGGATATTTTATAGTGGATCAGGTGAGCTGGAGTGTGAGATGGTTTTGTGATTTTTCTGAGGTTGAATTACAAGGAGAATAACAGATTTTTGTTATCAGGGTTGAAGGGAATTTGATAGGTTCTGTGGAGGGTTCTATGGAAAATGATTGGAGAGTAGTGGTTGTTCTACTTCTAGGTAAAAGGGACAAAGGATACTTTTGATCTTTTGTTATGCTGAATGCTTCTTTCAAGCATAAAAGATATGTATTGTATTACACTTCAGAGAGGATGCTTACAAAGAGATACAACACCATTCTGAAGAGCATAGGAAGGCCTGGGGTCCAAGAAGTCATTGTGACAGCATGAATGAAAGATATAGAAGAGCTGAGGATACAAAAAAGATGTGATACGTTGTGCAAATCAAGAGTGAAGAGTATAGAGTAGGCAATAAGGTGTATATAGTTTCTACATGAGATGATTAAAGACCAAGGAATGTTATGGAAAGCAGGAAATACTTGCCATCATGAGAGAGATGGTTGTGGAGAAGATAAAAGAGGTAAAAGATAATATAAACAAAAGGGGATGGAGAGAAAAACTATAATAGCAGCTTCTTAGTATGCCAGTTTTGATTTGGCACCAAAATGGCTAAGTGTTGTGACTGCATATGCAATATTGGGACAGGTCCTGAGCATGAGATATATTAAAAATCCAATGATAGTAAGATAGGAAAATCGATGTCCTTTAATGACATGTTCTAGAATGATTCAATTGTCTTCTAGGTCATTTGCAAACAGTTGAGAATTATATGCCATAGGTGTTCATGTGGGTTTGCGGTGGGTGTGCTAGTGTGCTATAGGACTATGTGAGAGTACTAAGATTGAGATAATGACATTGTTCAGAGCTTTCAGTATTTGACCTCTTCAAGAACCTGCATCTTGAAACTTGCTGAGAATTTACCTTTGATAGGATCTATAAACTTTCAAGTTATGGTAGCTAAGAGGAGGTCATCTATGTAGACAACAAAGAAGCAGACCTATCCATCCTTTATAAGATATAGAAACAGGTTTCTACATCTAAATGGGTAAAGCTGAGTGTTTTGAGTTTCTGATTCAAAGTCTTGTTCCAAGTACATCTAGCCTGTTTGAGTCCATATAAAGAGCATCAAAGCTTCCAGCAATAACTGGGTTGAATTAGAACTCCTTTGGAGGGTAGGATATATAAGCCCTTCTCTAGTTCTCCATTAAGGTAGGCTATGAAACCATCAGCATTATCATAGTCATGTTCTATTATATGAGATGGCTCTAAGAGCAGACCCTCCCACTGTCCCCCAACACTAGGGTCATTTCATGAGACTCATTTCACTTCCAGAATGGCTCCAATCTCATTAAATATGATATGTTGGCTAGAGAAGATAGTTCAATATTCAATGTCTAGAAGTTTGTAGGCTTGTTGTTCATAAGTGTATTCAATCATGATGCACTTCTTTCTGTGTAATTAGAATTTTCCTCCATGTTGTTTCTTTCTTTGATATATAGGCATATGTTGAGTATTCAAAGAGTTAGAAGAAAATGGGGTCAACTTGTCGGTTGGAGAACACTTGATATAGAATCTTTCCATTGATTTCAGAAGCTGGGTTATATGCAGTAACATAAGCAATAGTGGCCATTGCATTAGCTTAAAATAATGTTGCAAGTTTGGACTTCTCAAGCATAGTATTTACAAGTGTGGACAATGTTTGATTCATTCATTCTGCCAAACCATTTTGCTTTAGAGTATATGGAGTGGAAGTCTCATAAAGTGTCCTATTAGTTTGAAGTTGATCACAAAATGCTTTATTGATATATTCTATCCTTTCATCACTATGGACCTATTTGCCATATAACTTGAAAAGACTTTCTGGCCTATTTTGTTTGGAAGATGGTTTGAACATTCTTTTTCCATTGGTTGTAGATTTGTAATGCTTTACATTTGTGTTTCATAAAGTAAACCCAAGGAAATCAACTAAGCAATCAACTAAAGTCATCTATAATGACTAGCCAAAAACAATAACCTTCTGAGGATCTTAGAGCAACTGGGCCTCCAACATCTGTATAAATCATTTCAAGTGGACAAGTGGTGTGAGATCCCTCCTGGAGTTCAAAGGGTGGCTTCTTCATCTTTCCATAAACACAAGCTTCACAGAATGAAGAGGTATCAATGAGTATGTCTATTTCTTAAAGTTGTTTAGATTTTACCATCTGTTGAATGTGATTCATGTGTTGAGATTTTAACCTAATCACTACATTAAGAAAGGCTAATACCTGACTAACATTAGGTTAAGCCTGACTGATGCTTATATAATACTACCTTACAAGGTATAGTCAATCAGGATGTCGGTTGGAATCCACACATTGATTATTTAATCAAACCATGTGATCTTATCTATCACATAAGGTGCTTACACTATTCATATTGGTCATAAATGATGTGATATCACACCACAATCACATTATCCTTACTCATTATATGAGCTTTTATTTCCATTGAATAGTATCTTTATCATAGATAAGAGCATTATCTGCTATTTTCTAGAATACTATGGAACATTCCATAGATACATATATGTACAAACATACCTGTGTGTATTTAAGGAGAGCCTTGGTTCAACCAATGTTTCACCTATTCCATATGAGTGTTTCCACTTGAGACTACTTTACTCCTCTATTCCCTTGCATAACACTTCAAGGTACACCTTATACTTTGAAAGGTTATGAGCCCCATCTAGACAAGCAGAGTTTGTCTTTGATATTATGATGCCTCCCACCATCTCATATGGTAAATGTTGTTTCATGACCATGATCTAAGATGTTCTAGTTGCCTTTCTTTTTATTTATCATGTGATTAGAGTTGGTACTACCATCAGAAAGGGGTAAGTCATGTGACTTGGTCGTGTGACTGTGAAAGTGAAAATATGTTCAGTATGATGAGTAAAGAAAAAGTGAAAATGTAGCGTATGGGTCCTGAACTATAATACTACCTCCCATTTACCAGCTTTGAGATCCAGTCTCAAGTTGGTGAATTCTGAATAGGAGGGACCGAATAGAGAGAATAGAGACATAAATTGGTCTGGAGAGATCCCACAGATAAGGTGTGGAGCCGTGGGATGAGCTGTATGAAAGTCATTAATAGCGTCTTGGGCATGTGTGAGATTAACGGCAGGTTCCCAGGTGCAATCCACCTCATCCCATCCCTTCTAATGGATGAGGTACTGTAATTTTCCACAGTAAAGTCGTGATTGGACGATATAATCCACTTCATATTCTTTGTGATGATCTTCTGTCATGGTAACAGCGTCAGGTTTGTACATGTTTTGCCCAGCTAGCAGGGCTTTATAGGGTTTAATGCGAGAAATATTAACAGTAGGGTGGATGGATACAGTGGATGGATGGATGAGGGTGATGGCATTAGAGAGGATGGCAGAGATACAATAGGGGCCAATAAACTTTTGCATAAGTTTATGAGCAGGATAGGGAAGAGAGAGGTAATCCATGGAGAGCCAAATGAGATCACCAATAGAATACGTGAGGGTGTTAGAGCGCTGGGATTCTTGTGCGTGTGACATCCAATTGCGAGTTTTCTGCAGTGTCATTTTGATTTCATCATGGGAGTGACCGAGGGTTTTAGCAAATAACCCCCCAGAAGTTGTAGTGGAGACTGTGGGTTCTGATCCCATGCAAGGCGAGTAGTTCCATGTGACTGAGAATGGTGAAGTACTGATTGCCATTGTGATGGCATTATTGTACACAAATTGGGCCATCTTTAGCATTGATGCCCAAGAATCCTGGTTTTTTGCCACATAGACTCATAGATATGCGAAGATCTCCTGATTGACCCTCTCCATTTGTCCGTCCGTTTGTGGGTGATATGCCATGAACAGCTTCTGCTGTATGCTGAGGACTTTACACAACTCTCTTGTGAACTCTGAGATGAATTGTGGTCCCTTGTAGAATAGTGTTAGGGAGTCCATGGAGACACCATACATGGTCTCTAAATAAAGAAGCTAAGTCTGAGGAAGAAGTGGTTTTCATATAGGGAAAAAGAATGATTTCTTTAGAAAAATAGTCAACGACAACCCCTATAGAATCAAAACCATTAGAAAAGGGAAGTCCTGTGACAAAATCAATAGAAATGTCCTCCCATGGGTGGGAAGCAACAAGAAGGGGAAGAAGTTTTTCTGCTAGTGGCTTTAACAAACCCTTCGTATAGGAGCACACCTGGCAGTGTTTAATGTAAGTAGAAATGTCTTTGATAGCGCCGGGCCACCAATAAAACTTTTTAATAGAAGCAATGGTACGGTTACAGCCAGGGTGACTAGTGACTGGAGAATCATGGAAGATGGATGTTGCGGAGCATCACTTCAACCTTAAATAAAGGCGAGCCCATCAAGGGCGATGGTGAAGTCGATGATAGAGGAGTCACGTAGACGTCATAGAAAGCCTTTTACAGTGGCATAACTGGCAAAGAGGGAATAGCCCTCCATTGTGATGCCCAGGCGGTTCAGACGTAGGGAACCGGGTAAGAATCAAGTGAATAGACTGGGGGATATCTAGAGTACAGGGTATGGTATATATATGTAAGGATGCCTTTAGGACAGGTGTGAGATAAGTACTCTAGGGCCGGTATAGAAGGAGTCCATGCGGTGGACATGAGGTATGATGTCATGGTGACATCATTGTCTAGACTATGACGTCGTTGACCTAGACCGCTAGGTCAGCATGTCACGTGCTAGTATCACGTGACTCTCCTAGGGGTAAGTAATAGATAAGATCTAGGGCAGATAACCGGATGGTCACGTGACCAGTCATGTGACGTTATCTGATAAGATAAGATAAGAGAGTCTGTAGTAAACTGTTCGTAAGTGAGTCTGAGTGCAAAGGCAAGTATCGTAGCTCGTCCGATAACAGCACATATAAGAACTCTTGATCCAAAAGATATTCGCCTCGACATAATCATTAAAACCCCTGGACAGAATGGAAAGAATTTCTGCACCAAAGCGCTGCTAGATAGCGGTGCCAACTATATTTATCTTGACCGCACTTACGCCAAAAAACTCCGAATCCCATTACGACCTATCCCACGACCTATCCCAGTTTATAACGTAGATGGATCTGCTAACTCCGCCGGATCGATTACCCATTGTGCTGAACTAATCATAGAGTTCCAAGGGCACAGGGAAAAGGTTCTAGCCGAAGTAACAGATCTAGGGAAGAATCAGTTGATACTCGGATACACATGATTAAAGAACCACAACCCCGAAATAGATTGGCCTACCGGCAAAGTCCGCATGACACGTTGCCCCTGGACTTGCCGGGCACTCCAGGAAAAGCCACCCTTCTCCTGCCAAATTGAATCCAAAGAGATTGACACCTTGATCCACATAAACTCCCTTAAGGAAGAACCTGCCAAAGAAGCCCAACCCGAAACCCTTGTTCCAAAGGTGTTTCATAAATATTTGGGCACCTTTTCCAAAAAGGAGTCAGAACGAATGCCGGTCCGCAAACCTTGGGACCATGCCATCGATCTCAAAGATACATTCAAACCGAAAAAGGGTCGCTTAATCCCACTCTCTGTCACAGAACAAAAGGAAGTGTTGGAATTCATAGATGATCAGCTAAGCAAAGGGTACATCCGCCCTTCTAAGTCCGAGCAAACGTCACCTGTCTTCTTTGTTCCAAAGAAGGATGGGCGTAAACAGATGGTACAGGAATACTGGTATCTCAATTACCACACAGTGAAAAACAACTACCCACTTCCGCTGATCTCCCAACTAGTCGATAAGCTCAAAGGAGCACAATGGTTTACCAAGATAGATCTCCGATGGGGATACAACAACATCTGTATCAAGGAAGGTGATGAATGGAAAGCCACCTTTGTATGTCACTGCAGATCATTTGAACCCACAGTCATGTTCTTTGGCCTTTGTAACTCCCCAGCCATGTTCCAGACCATGATGAATGAAATCTTCGCTGATATGAAAGGGGTAATGGTGGTCTACATTGATGACCTCATGATCTTTACAAAATCCCCGGACATTAAGGAACATGACAAAGTGGTACTCGAAGTCCTCCGTCGCTTAGAAGCTAATGACCTCTTCACCAAACCTGAGAAATGCAGCTTCCGTGTCACTGAGGTCGAATTCTTGGGAATGATAGTATCTAGGAATGGTATCCAAATGGATAACGAGAAGGTAAAAGCCATCACCGAATGGCCCACACCTAAAACAGTACGCAATGTAAGAAGTTTCTTGGGTCTCGCCAACTTCTATCGTCGCTTCATCAAAGATTATGCTCTAGTAGCACGCCCACTTAATGATCTTACCAAGAAGGACATCCCGTTCAAATGGGAAACAAGTCAACAAACCGCCTTTGACACGCTTAAGGCGAAATTCACTACCGCTCCTATCCTTGCTTATCCGGATATAGACAAACAATTCCGCCTAGAAACCGATGCATCTAACTTTGCTACCAGTGCTGTACTTTCCATAGAACAGGATGGAAAATGGCACCCTGTTGCATTCTCGTCCCACTCTATGTCCCCAGAGGAACGAAATTATCCCATAGCAGACAAGGAAATGTTAAGCGTGATCAGAAGTCTAGAATAATGGCGCCACTACCTAGAAGGGGCACAGCTCCAATTTGAAATATGGAACGATCATGCCAATTTGCAATGGTTCATGCAACGGCAAGACCTCAACCGTCGACAGGCCCGATGGGCGCAATACCTCACCCGCTTAAACTATAAATGGGTACACAAAGCAGGAGCTCAAATGGGAAAAGCCGATGCACTCTCTAGACGCACAGACCACACGATAGGAATAGAAGAAGACAACAAAGCAGTATTAGTAATACCGAAAGAACATATTGCCACAGTCACCAATACACGGCCCCTCAGGGTAAAGAAACTCTTGGAAAAGGCTCACCTCCCAACCAGGGGAAGTGAACACACCGCTGGTCTAGACCTTTACAGCACACAGAAAGCAGAGTATCATCTCCAATCGCGGTCCTCAGTTTGCTTCCACAGTCATGACAGATTTGTGTAAACGCCTTGGCATTACACCTCGGCTCTCCACTGCATTCCACCCGCAGACCGATGGACAAACAGAGCGGATGAATAGAGACCTCCAACAGTATCTCCGCTTGTTTGTATCTGATCAACAGGATAGATGGATAGATTGGCTGCCCATAGCCCAATTCTCCTATAACTCCAAACAGCAAGCAGCCACTCGGAACTCCCCCTTCTCCGTCACCCGCACTTACATACCTTGTATGGGAACCGAACCGGTCACTACATCCGCACCGGCAGCCGACAACTTTGCCACCCGCATTGACGATGTGCTCACTAAAACATGAGAAAACCTAGCTAAAGCACGTGATGCCATGAAACTCCAAGCCGATAAACACCGCTTGGCATCACCATCATACTCCATGGGAGACAAAGTGTGGTTATCTACCACTAATCTCCACCTTACCCGTGCTTCACGTAAACTAAGTGAGAAATGGCTTGGCCCTTATGAAATTACTAAACTTGTTGGCACTAATGCACTGGAACTCCGCCTCCCTCGCTCTATGCGAATCCACCCTGTTGTCAATATCTCACGTGTCAAACTCTACTGTGAACTACTACCAGGATAGTCCACCTTCCGTCCAGGACCTGTTATAGTTATGGAAGATTGTGACGTGGAATATGAAGTGGATTATTTGGTGGATTCGCGCTTCTGCCATAATCGGCTGGAATACTTAGTTCATTGGAAAGGGTACACTGACGAGGATCGCACATGGGAACCTCTTGCCAATCTGTCTGGATCTAAAGATGCTATTGCCGATTTCCACGCATCTCACCCTGCAGCCCCACAACACATTCACATGCTGCACCATGACTTCTTGTCCCATTTTACCGATTTTGGTGAACCCGCTGTGGAAATGCCATCACACCTTTTGCCCTTCAATTGCCTGGAAGTCGATTCATAGAGAGAGAGTAATGTTACGACCCCTCTATTTTTCCCCTATTTTTCCATATTTTTTCCTATTTTTCCTAACTCGCTATGGCCACTTTCCTTGCTAGCCCCTATCTCTCAGTCACGCCCATCATAGCTCGTCTACAAGTCTACTAGGGGCCTGCCCTAAACTAGTCACGTGACTTGCGCACAGACCAATGGATCTTACCCGAAGGCTATACTGGATCATAGCCGCATATCACACAACATAGCCTTACATAGCCCCCCTTAATCTCCGCACACAGCCTCGCACTGCCGCATGTCACACAGCCCAGTGCACAGCCTCGCACAGCCCCTTCTTCTCTGCGCATAGCCTGGCTCACAGCCTTACACAGCCCACACAGCAAACACAGCTTGTACAGCATTTTGGCACTGCCTTATAGCATAGCCTTGCATCATGGGTCAAGGGTATATCCTTATATAGGTACTGTACAGTTCTAGACACCAAACATGTACACACACAGTAGGATAGTATATAAGGCTCGTTGCCACTCCAGAGAACCTTAGTCTTGTTCTCTTGGAGTTTCCCCAACTTCATACCCAGTCTAAGGCTTACACTTGACTAGCAAAGCACCTGCTCCATTGGTAAGGGGTTGGTTGTTTCACTAGAACAAGACTTTACTTCTCATTGCTGCTGGACAACTCTAGTCACTGTCTCGCACGTCCCCCAGCACCCCCTTGTCATCATCTTGCATAGCCAGCTCAACAGTAAGAGCTATCTAGTCACCGTCTAGCCCCTTCGCTTACACTTCAAGAATCTCAGTGCCTATAACCAAGAAGGAGGAATCCCCTATAGTATTGCCTCTCTTTATAAAAGAGGAACCAAAGGAACAATCGCCAACGCCATTGCTGCATTATCCTAGTACACCGCCACCTGCAGGGTTACACATCCCTGACGACTTTGACCCTAATGATCAGCCACCGGCTGGTAACTTTAACCTTACCTATTTCCCTTACATCCGCGTAGAGGACCTAGAACCTCTCACACCAGAACCTCCTACTCGCGATCCTACACCACTCCCAGCAGGAACCAACTGGGACTTCCTCCCTTCACTTCCTCATCCTTATCAAATCCCTTGCCGTTGGCAAAGGGAACCCTCCCCTAATTACCACACATCTTCGCTTAGACCTAGAACAGCGCTTCGCGTCCCCGAATGCTACCGTAGAAAGCGAAATTAAAATCTATCTTTGTCACCTGCCCATCATGGCTACCACTCCGTACAACCCCGCTCAGCTTTTGGCTGATCTCTTAGCTGCGCCAGATGACTCCGCTAAGCTCACCCTACTCTCCAACACCTTCCTGGCAGTAAACCAAGCAATTCTAAAACTTGAAGCACAAGTGAATGCTATCCCACCACCACTGCCACCTAATGTAAGAATCTCTAAGAAGGTTGAGATATTCACTGATCCTGGTGAATTCAAAGGCAAACTTTCTAAGTTCGAGGACTGGTGGCTAAAGATGCAAACATGGCTCTCCCTTAACTCCGACTCTGTACCTGAGAAATCCTACGAAGCCGTCATAGCAGTACTTTCTCGTCTAGGAGGCAACACCGGCCTCACCTTCGCCCACTCCCATCTTGAGAAAGGGAAGGCATACAAATGGAAGACTTTAGTCGACGATCTAGAGAAACAGTATCGCCCCACTGCCAAGGAAGACTGGGCGTTACAGAAATTATGGAACTTCAAATACACCTTCGGCGATAGAAGGATGCGCATTAAGACTTACGTTGACTGCTTCAAAGCTTTAGCCGAAGAAGCACAAATGTCAGTAACCCACGCCACTGACATCCTAGAAAGGAATATCCCAGAAGAGATTCGTGATCATATCATCATGGATGGCAATCGCTCCTTGGAGGACATAGACGCTTACCTAGCACGAGTACTGGAAATAGGTGAGCACCTCGAAACAACTCGCTTCCTCACTCGGAAAGCCAAGAACCCACTCTTCCGCTCCACTACCGGCTCATCCAAAAGTTACCAAGATCCAGATGCCATGGACATAGATGCATTATGGGAACAAGAATCAGAAGCAGAGGAAGTCAATGCGCTCGACCGCCCTCGGAAGCGCTTCTCCAGCTGTTTCAACTGTGGAGGAACCGGCCATTTTGGCAAAGAATGTAAGAAACCCTCCACACGATGCAAGGAGTGAAACCGGATGAGACCTTAAACAAGTACAACCTAGTTTATAGGGTGTACGCGTGATCTGATAGAGACAACGGTGTGCGTAGCAGTGTTGTATACGACGACGAGGACGATAGTGGAGTTCGTAGTAGGAATAGAGATGTAGTAGTAGCGGAGCATCCAATGACGGGGATGAAGCGGCAAAGATAAAGATGAGTTGGAAGAGTGGTAAACAAATGTCCAGGCCCCAAGGGAGAGTAGACAAGTGAATAGGACTGGGGAAAGACGACGAGAGGGTACGGTATATATATGATACTAAGATGCTTTAGGGTAGGTCGTCTGAGTCCTAAATACTTGAGGGCCGGTGTGAGAATAAAAGAGATAAGGGAACATGAGGGGAATGCAAGGTAACCGTGAGGCGTGACATCATAGATAAGGCGAGAGTCTGGACTGGGTCTAGACTCTAGTCACGTGTTGTCCCACGGTCACGTGTGAGGTCATGTGACAGGGAAGAGCAGAATGTCACATGATCCTAAAGAGAGTTAAGTCAGATGACTTGGTCACGTGACAGCGAAAGTGAAAATTGACTAAGTCCGATAAGATGAAAAAAAGTGAAAATAAGCAGCATGAGGTCCTGAACTATAACACATAGTCACATGCTGAGGTCATGTGACGAGGAAGAGCGGAATATCACATGATCCAAAAGAGGGGTAAGTCAGGTGACTTGGTCACCTGACTGCGAAAGTGAAAATATTGTTAAGTACAATGAGTGAAGGAAAATGAAAACATAGCATGAAGGTCCTGAACTATAACACTACCCCCCATTCACCAGCTTCGAGATCCAGTCTCGAGTTGGTAAATTCCGAATAGGAGGGACCGAACAGCGAAAAAAGAGACGTGAATTGTTCTGCAGAGATCCCGCAGATAGGATGTGGAGCCATGGGATGAGCTGTGTGAAAGTCATTGATGGTGTCTTGGGCGTGTTTAAGGTTTACGTTGGGTTCCCAGGTGCGATCCACCTCATTCCATCCCTTCCAATGGATGAGATACTGTAATTTTCCGTGGTAGAGACGTGATTGGACAATGTAGTCCACTTCATATTTTTCATGACGGTCTTCTGTCACGGTAACAGCATCGGGTTTGTATACGTTCTGCCCGACTAGCGGGGCTTTATAAGGTTTTACACGGGAAATGTTGATGGTAGGGTGAATAGATACGGAGGAAGGGAAGATGAGAGTGATAGCATTAGGGAGGACAGCGGAGATACGATAGGGGCCAATGAATTTTTGTGTTAATTTACAGGCAGGGTAAGGAAGGGAAAGGTGATCTGTGGAGAGCCAGACGAGATTACTGATAGCATATGTGGGGGCGGAAGATCGTTTGGATTCTTGTGCATACGATATCCGATCGTGTGTTTTCTGAAGCATTTCTCTGATTTCATCATGGGAACGTCCAAGGTTTTTAGCAAATGACCCCCCAGGGGTTTTAGTGGACATCGTGGGTTCTGATCCTATGCGAGGTGCATAATTGCATGTGACTGGGAACGGTGAAGTACCGGTTGCCATTATGATAGTGTTATTATGTGCGAATTGGGCCATCTTTAGCATTGATGCCCAAGAATCCTGGTTTTTTGCCACGTAGGCCTGTAAGTATGCGAGGATCTCTTGATTGACCCTTTCTGTTTGTCTGTCTGTCTGTGAATGGTATGCTGTTGACAGCTTTTGCTGTATGCCCAAGACTTTACACAACTCTTTGGTAAACTCTAAGACAAATTGTGGTCCCCTGTTGGATAAAATAGTGTTAGGAAGTCTGTGGAGACACCATACATGGTCTCTAAATAAAGAAGCTAAGTCCGAGGAAGATGTGGTTTTCATACAAGGGAAAAGAACAATCTCTTTAGAAAAACAGTCCACAACAACCCCTATAGAATCAAAGCCATGAGAAAGGGGAAGTCTGATGACAAAGTCAATGGAAATGTCTTCCCATGGGTGGGAAGCAACAGGAAGAGGTAAAAGTTTTCCTGCCGGTGGCTTTAACGAACCCTTCATGAGGGAGCACACCTGACAGTGTTTGATGTAGGTAGAAATGTCTTTGGCAGTGCCAGGCCACCAGTAAAACTTTCGAATGGAAGCAATAGTATGGTCACGACCAGGATGGCCAGCGACTGGAGAATCATGAAAAATAGAAATTAGTTCGTTGCGAAGAGAAGGGGGCACAAAAACAATGCTGTTCGAATTTCTGAAAAGTCTGTCCATTGTGTAGTATTTGTATTTGTTAACTGCATCAATGTTTAACCTAGAAGATTCCATGCATAGTTTAGTTTCGAAATTTGGGGCAAGAGATGTGGATGAAATGGCTTGAACTTCTGTGGAGCCAAACCCTTTGTTGTTTCGTTCTGACTCGTTGAGAGTTTCTGTTTCTGATAGTATGGGGTTTTCTATTTTTTCAATAATTAGTTGTGCGATGCGGTCAAACTTTGAAATGTGGAAAGAGGAGTTGGAATGGTTGAAGAGAATTACACCAATTTCTCTCCTATAATCGGCATCAATGACTCCAGCCATGACGTCGATTTTATGCTTAAAGGCGAGGCCCAAGCATGGTGCAATTCTCCCATAAGTTCCAATTGGGAGTTGGATCTTGACATGGGTGGGGATGAGTCGTTGATCGTAGGTGGGGATGTCGGGATTGGTGGTGGAGTACAGGTCGAAACCTGTGGCGGTGGAAGAACCCTTCAAGGGTAAGTGTGCATCGGGGGAGGTAAGTTCAATGGGAATAGATAAAGAAGAGGATTGGAGAACATCAGAAGCAAAAATGGTGATGTTCTCATTTAATTTATCGACTGCATCACTGTGATCCAGGCGACGGAATAAAGTGTCGGCACGTCCGTTCATGTTGCCGGGTTTGTAAATGAGCATATAGTTGAACTCTTGCAAGAGTTCGTGCTATCATGCCTGGTGACCCAAAAGTGTTTGTGGCTTTTTTCAGTATTCGAGATTTTTATGATCTGTCCAAATCTTGAAATTAGCCTTTCTGATGAGATAATGACACCACTCCTTGAGAGCGCGTATAATAGCGAGCAACTCCTTGTCATAGACTAGGTAGTTGTGCTCGGCAGAAGAAAAAGAATAAGAAAGGAAAGCGCAAGGGCGCCATAACTTGTCCTCCCCTAGGATGGATAATACTGCACCAGAGGCAATGTCGCTGGCGTCTGTTTCAATGCGCATGTCCTTTGAGGAGTCAGGGAATGCAAGGAGTGGCGCGGTTGTGAACTGTTTTTTGAGCATGTCAAACGCTTTTTGTTGAGCC
>JBBPQR010000063.1:0-22817 GCA_038092615.1 Boletus sphaerocystis | reverse complement strand
GTGGCAGTGTTTGATGTAACGGAGCCGCCACATAGAAACAGTGCTGTGTGCTGTACCGCACACAAAGTTAACACTGTGCATTCATCCGAGCTTGGACTAGCACAGAGATTCAAGGCACCTCACCGTGAGTTGGTAGTATGGCCATTGCATTCAGCGAGGCGCGACGCCCGACCCACTTGGCAACTTTGATTACGATATGGTCCGCTTAGTAGCCAGACCGTTGCCGATCCTCTGAGTCAGGCCTCAACTCCGTGCCAGCTGTGGTACGGTCGTCAAGGCACCACTCAAACCTTGCCGAGTGAAACGAGGTTTGAACGTGGTTATGTTGTGTCCCTCGTGCCCTGCGTAACTAAATTCAGGACCACTCAGAACTCTGTGAAAAAGAAGCAGAAATTGCGTTGCAATTTTTTGCGTTTTGATGCCCTGAACCTGAGAAGGAACTAAAATAGCTCATGGCAAGTGTCATAAACTCATGTTACTATGTACACCCCAGATCTGACAGAGACGGCCACCCTTCTTCAATCCACCCTCCGTCACGCTAGAAACTTGGATCTTGATGACCGTGACGTGGCCAAAATGATGGTATCCAAGAAAATGAGTTGTTCAATTTTCGAACGCTACGTGGACTTGATTTGATAGGTCTCTTCAAGTCGAAGTTGCGCATGCTGGGACTACACGAATAAATCTTTCTGGAACTGGAAGCAAGCATCAGGCTAAGTCAATGATACTTGACAGTGTGACCGCGGGAACGCCGTGCGCGGCCCTATCGAACTCTGCCAGTCACAGTGGTGGCATGTCTACGCATGGGTGGTACTGACACACTCGCGATTGTCACGCAATTCAAGTTCAAACAGCTTTCCCGACCTGTCAGTCAATTCGAGTCACTGGTGAACATTTTCGCCAGCTCATCAGCACTAAACATTCGCTCCCCTGCTTGAAACTTTTGCAAACAGGATCCGAAGATAAGCTACTTGCAGTTACTTCATCCAAGTTGCTGCGAGAGAGGCTAGAGCACTCGAGTAAGCACTAGACTTGGTGAGCTCATATATATATGCCAGTGGTCAGATGACTTGAAGGAGCACTGGCCGAAATCCAATTCCGTTTCCCGCTATCTTTTTTGGAGTGAACTGTTTCGGAGTGGCAGGTACTGGATTGAAACCTAAGGCCTAAGTCTCGGCTCTGCTGGGTCTGTCTGCTCGCCTGTCGACATTCTGGAGATCATAATACATATGTGATAGGGTATCTCGAATGTTACGGATTAGTACGTCTGCCTCTCTTTGGCCTCTCTTCCAGAAAGTACCATACCATTTAGTGCAATACCTGTTTACAATGCGAATGCGGTAACGGGTAAGAAACTAATCGAGTTCTAAATGTAGTATTTATAATCTAAAATAAAAACAAGGCTCTAGTGTAAAGTGATTAGGGGTAAATCGATTGCTTCGTATTGGCATGCCCATCCTCCCTCGTGATGAGATAGAGGTACAGAAAAGGGGAAGACACGGAACCAGGCATTTGGAAATCTCGATGTCATAAATTGAGAGCCATGGTGCTTCGCCTTCAGGGCACGTAAGGTGTTCGAGCCCAGAGAAGTCCGTCAAGGGAGTCTGAGGGCCCGGAGGGGTCCGTCAAATTGTACCTGCGTCCTAGTGGAAAATGAGGGCATGACCTGGAGACCTAGGTCACGAGAAACATCAATGAACCCGACAACTCAACATCCGAAAGTCGGGCTCACCGTAGTTGGGATGGACAAGAGAAGTATCATGATGGACGCAATGTGATTACGAATCGACTAGTAAACCACGGCATCGTTCGACCAAGGATCCGTCACAAGCCGTATTGGACAGGAATGCTTGACACCTAGCAGCGGGGACTTGAGCGGTTGTCTAGGAGTAATCGACAGAACGATCGAGTCCTGTGTTGAGGAAAGGTAAGTCTATAGTAGATCATATCTCAAGAATTTTCATTCATACCTTGACGGAGAATTGATTGGTGGAGAAACCAGGAACAGTGACATCTTCACTGCATTTAAGTACCCCGTCCCAATCAAGAGAGTCCAAGCCCTCGCCGAGAGGATGCCGTAGAAATGCGTGATGACGTAGAGGCAGGGGTTGTGAGGGTTCCATTTTCCCTTCACCGAGGTTGCGACTCGCCGCGTCAGATTGTCCACGTATTGTGACACTGGTTTGTCGAAGTAGATATATCCTGATGACCGCTCCCTCGTTCCGTTGTCCGGCAGCGCATTGACGGCTGTCTGGGCCTTGTTCAAGGAATGGGATAAGCGATGTGGGACTACCACGAATCTGCAGATGGAACGGGATTGTATCCGAGAAAGCATAAGTCCGCACAGAGGGAATGAATAACTACAGGAGTTGTGTCATTGAGTATGATTTATCGTCACGCATCTAAACTTGGATGACTTACGAGACATTCGACAGGTGCCAACCCGGAACCCTGTGACATTGGTACGGTACACATTACTTCATGCCATTCTTCAGGTGAGGATTTGACGGTAGACATAAATCGTAAATCACTGGGAAGCATAGGCAGATGGGGACGGCTTCGCGGGCGATACATGAGAGGTACCTTAACACTGAGAAGAACCATTGTAAACAAAGTCCTAAATCGTATAAGCACAATACTTACGCTTCGTTGCCCTTCATAAAAGATTGAAACCGCCGTGGACGTGACAATTCAACAGCCAGCGAGTACGAGCAAGCTGCACGAGGTTCATTACTCTCGAAGGTCGGCGGCAAGGTCCGTGCCTGACCTCGATCATCGAAGGTGAGCGGGAAAATGGCCTCAAACACGATGGTCCGAGGACAACGTTGTCCATGAGACGCAGTCCACAACACATATGTCGTGGAAAGAAATGTAGTCGAAACAGGAGCTCCGGAAGCACGAAGAAGCTGAAAGTGACCTTGCAGCTGCCAAGAAGTCGTGGTAAGAAACCAGACTAAAAAATATACAGATCGACTCTCACCTTTAATACCACGGATGTCAAATCAGCCGTGTTCAAATCGAGGGTCACTTCCCCTCGGATGACCCCGTTCTGACTGTATATAGGGTATACACTGCCTGGATGCTGGTCTCTGAGAACAATGGTAAGGTGGTCTGTTATTCTACGGTATACCCCGGCAGGAAGTGGTGACGAAGCACGGCGAGTGAATTCAACGGTGTGCTCGCCTGGTAAGAGCTCACTCGAATAGCGCGGTGAGGGAGGAGAGGGAGTGTATGGAGGTACAGTGTCGTTTGCCATCTCGCACGACTAGGCGTGACGAATACCAATCAAACGTAATGGCGCAAGCGTATGCCACTGTGCAATGCCCAGTATATAAACATCGTGGCATGTAATATATCCCTCGACGAGTCAGATCTGAAAGGTGAGGCGTCGCCAGGACGCGGTGGAACCAAGTCCAAGTCACTGGTGACTCGGCTGTGACTCACCGCAGTCATTCGGAACCTTCAGGTTAGAACTGGCCCAATTAGAGAGTCCATAGTTTGCTGTGCCTAAATATACGTCCACGGGGGTCTAAATGAATAACCAGGCTGAAGGCAATACTCACGCAGTGATTACAAAGGCGATACGAGAAAATAAATCTTGCAGGTCTGCATCCGATTTGTCATCCTTCGAAATCCAAGATCAACGACAGTGTAGAAGGAAAATGTTTTGACTTCAGGGCTTTTGCTGTTCTGGATGGTGTGCCCGCGCCATCCTCGGAAGGCAATAGGTCATCGGCTCTGTATGTGTACGATACCATCATGTTAAACTATGTAGCCGATCAGTCCGAATCTTAGATTGTCCAAAAATGAAGGTGCAGACCTTGATGCTGCCCCTTGACACCCGGTTTAACATTTACCTCACCTCCCACGACGGTTACGTTTGCCCTCCTTTCCATTACACCTACGGTTTTAAGGTGACCGCGTGGATCCTTATCCCTGACCCCTCTTCCAGTATCTCCAATACCAACACCAAGCTCGTCGTCCTCCGAACATGTCATCGTCATCGTCATATCCCCATGCCTCTGCAAAGGCAGCAACAGAGAACGGTGTGGTTGGCAGCTACTGAACGCTCATTTGCAACTCTTTGTGGAGATAATCGCACTTGAATCGGATCGTATAATGGGCTGGTCAGCGCAAGCTGAAAAGGATTGGTTGTTGCAGCGTGCATAGCGCCACTCTTGGCATTTGTAACGGAACTTGAAACCTTGCCAGCCACTCGCCGCCATTGTTAGGGGAAACCCGACAGAAATAGGGGGCAAGTAATTGGCTGCCTGATCTCGTACCGCACGGACTGCGCATTTTGTTCCGCTTGATCAATATATGCCTGCATGCTGGACATCGTTTCAAGACTTTCGGTGCAGGGGTATCCGATGCGGTCGTAGGTCGCTTGAACATGATTAGTTAGCTATTCTGCCCAAACACATCGATCTTACCTCGATCTCGGTGGTGTCGTCCAACTGTTTCCCCACCGTTGTTCAAGCTTGGCTACCTCCTCAATGCCTTCCATGTGAGAAGTTCAACTTCCGCGTCGTCTCCATTGCCACTGAGCTGACTGAAAATAGCGGTTTCCACTCTGCACTTGTACTCATCTATCTCATCTATCTCGACCGGCACGACTGCGACCGAGCGGGTTATACTTGCCAACCCCAGGAATATCGCGCGCGAGCGCAGCAGAGGCAGCGGCTGTAGCAGAGGATGTGTGTATGTGATTAGATGATGCTATGCACGCAGAAAAGGTTCGAAGTGCTCTTTCAAACGTTGAAACTCCAGCGACTCTGGGACAGAATCTTCGAACTTTTGTAATTGCGCCAAAACATAGCGCCGAGGCAAGCATCTAAGTACCGATGCCGCTTAGTCGGTTTTTCAAAGGTGACATCGACTTTGACTGTGGACGCCAATGATCTCAATACAAGAAGTACGGAGCTTCTCCGACATGACTGAGCGAAGCTGAAGGTCGACCATCGTCCTCGGCGGCGGGAGGGGGTCGGATGCTACCACAGACAGACTGGAGCGATATATGGGGCAAGAAAAACAATTGCGTGCATGAAAGAAAGTGTCTTTGCTAATGTCACTACTATGTACCGTCGTGGCATCCACACACTTCAAGTTCATAGTAAAGATATTCTTCCTGGCATCATGCAGGTCAATCATTCTGAGTACAAATACATCTTCGTAGTACACAAGGTAGTGATCTGCCTGTTCTTACACATCATACACAATTCTCGCACCAACCCATGGGTAGGGATAGTTGTACTGGTACCAGTTGCGCATGCTGCGTCGCTCAGCGATCCGCGGCATCGTGGCATAAGATCCTCCCAGCTATCGAGGGAGTGAATGGAAGACAGAAGGGAGGTTCAGGACAACGTACCACGATTTGGTGATGGCCATCAAAGAAATCAGCAGAGTACCTAATGACAATGTTCACGAACTGAATGCGTATCAAATAGATTTTGCTCACCCTGGATACAGTTGAGATGGAACAAAGCCCTCAAACTCTTCAACTATGGTTGAGGTCCATTCCCACACACCGCCGTTGTGTCCTTGCCCACCGTACTTCTCTATCCCGGTCGTAGCACTGAGCCAGCATCCCATTAGTCAACCGTTCCGGACACTCGAGTATGTACGGTTCACATACGGGACAGGATGCCAATTCCTAAACCCGACGTTCGCACCGCCCTCGCAGCCGCATACAAACTTATCCAAGAACACTCGAAGTTCTGGTTCAGTAGGGAGTCGTCCACCCTTGACGCTTGCATACACCGACAGGTTGTCATAGGAGGTGAGAACGGGCCAATCCCAAGCAACATTCATAGACACGGGGCCATAGAGGGTGCGGACTTGAATCTCCCCGCTCTCGTCTTTCACCCAGCTAGCAGGGAGCTTGGCCATGTCTTCGCCAGTACCCGTGTAAAACTTGAAAAATTCACCGTTGGTAACGGGGCGCCAGGAGATTCTAAAGGCATCGACAGAAACACGGCGGGATGGACTCTCGTTATCCCAGCCAAAGATATGCCCTTTCAGATCCAGCGCCTTAACATCATCATCAGCTTCAATGTCGTCAATGCCGAGAGTAACGGTGGTAGCTTCAATGGCGACAGTAGGAGAGGAAGGCTTAGGAGCAGCATTCCACGATGCAAGTAGTGAGTCCCATGGGGGTAGAGTAAATCCCGGGGGAGGGATTGTTCCACTCCCGGCTCTCTGGATAAGCATGTACAACAAAGTCTGACATCGGGTCAAAATGACATCCAAAGGTGCACGAAAACATAAATACCTCAATGTGTAGCCCCTCGTGTTCGTATGTCATAAACAGCACTCGAGCAATCTTTCTCGTCAATTGGATAGAGCCGCTGGATATATTCATGTATAGCTTCGTGAGCCGCTCACGTACACAATCCCTGAAGGAGAGAATGCTACTGAGCGACGGCCAATCCTCGCTATTTTGTGGGACTTCAGAGTGGGCCTGATAAAACTATTAACTCCTAGAACGGAAAGATGGAAAGAGGGACAAACATGGCACTGGGTTGGGTCGTCTACGTTAGGGTCAATACCTCTCTATTTGTGGACAGGATATTGAGTGGCGTCCAACACAAGATAAGACAACCTACCTCAAAAATGAACTACAACACAAGAGTGAGTACGAATCAGTGTATAAACAGCGAAGCAAAACCGACCTTGAACTCCTCGGGTTGAGTGTGAGGCTCCTGAAGCAGACGGGAGAGATGAATATCCAAGAATGTGGGAATGTGACCAAGATAAAACAAGCAGATGTGACGCAGGTCAATGGGCTTCTCGAAAAGCATGGAGGACGGAATCATCCGGAGAGTAACGCAGTCCCATGCATTCCACATGTCTTGCCAATCTCGCATGCTCGGAACACCAAACCTTGTGCCGATGGTTGTCTCTGTGGATGTAGCAGGTGACGACAGCAAGGGGAACATGAATGGTGGACGCTCGAGCAACCATAAGGAGTAGCGTGATGTGGTATCCGTCCAACGTTGGATAGGTCGCAAATTGGCATCAGCAAACAATGTATAGGCGTCTCTCTCCGAGTACTAAGAAATAGGTGATGATGAGTACCAAGGATCTGGTATGCGGACAACCTTTACCTTTACAGACTTCTCTATCTTGATAAGTTCGTCTTCGGAGAAATGGACTTCTTCCTTAGTGCCTGGTATAGTGATGCGGTGAGGATGCAGGCACTTGTAGAATGCCTCATGAGCACCTGGAACAGCGTGAGCACGGCAGCCATGACTCCCAGTGCTCCGATATACTCACGGGCGCCTTCATCATAAGAGTTGGAATATTGCCAATTACCCAGATCAAAGAGTTCTGGGTCACCGAGAGCGGTCCCGGCTGCCTTGAGGCCATTCATAATAAAATTTGCGGTAAGACCTTTGGGGTCGTTGTAAGCAATCTCGATTTCCTCGCGGTCATTGTTATGATCTAGACCAAGCAAGAGAGTATCTCCGTAACCGGCGCGCAAAGGCAACGAGCGAAGGAACTGAGCATCTTCTCCTCGTGAAAAGTTGCCGATAGAAGAGCCTAGGAACAGGAGGTGAAGTTGCGGGTGTCCTGGAGTGGAAGACTTCGTTGTGTCAACATCTTGGGTGATTTCTTCAGTGATCGCAGAGGAAGGATCTCGAACATGATCGTCCCGAAGCGTATGACGTTCAGGCGATGGGCTGCCACTATCGACGTAAACCGCATTGTCAACCGTCTCCCGTAAGCCCCCTTGAAGTATAAAAGCGATGCCATTTTCATAAGTGCCAAGCATTCCTTTTGCCTCGATCTTTCCCTGGATAGCGGGACCTACGTCCGATTTGAGCAACTGAACCAGAGTCCGCTCAATCTCTCGCTCTTGAAGATCGAGTGCAAAGAACATCCCAGAAGGGATGGTGGGGTTTCCTGACACCAAACCGGCGAAAGCATGCAGTATATGCGAGGTCTTTCTGAGGGAACTGTGATACGTATCAGCGACACCATAAATGAAGAGACCTCAGGCTGGATACATGGATCATGCACCGTATGGCAACAACATTTTGTCCGAGTGACATGGTAACAGAAGCCTGGCGTGACTTACCCTGCGCCGAGCTCTAGTAAGACTGGGGGCTGTAGTATGTTTCCATCGCTTGCCAGCGAACGGCTTTGCATAATTCGGACAATTTCGGAAGCAGATCTGCGAAGTATTTCTTCCTCGGCGCCAAATAGGTAGTACTCTGGTGCATCTGTCGTGATTTCATCATAAAGTCTGAGGCCGCGCTCGTCGTATAAAAGTAAGGTGGGCAACGTCTTTGCATTGATCGGTGCTTTGAGACCTCTAATGATAATGCCGGGGGTGTCCTGCTGAGGTTTCTCCACGCTGCTTCGATAGTTTCGGATGTCGAGGACGTGAATTGCGGCACTTGCATCACCCATGGTCGCGAGGTGGGAATGTGAAGGATGGCTCCTGCTGGCAGTGGGAATCAATTACATCCTTTTATCAGCTCTGGTGCTGAAGTAAGCGGGGCCCTCTAAAGTGCTAATGAAAGCTTAGCCCCGATGGGTAGGTAAGGAGGCACCGTCTCACGGGACTCGTTTTGCCAAAAGGTGACCGGAGATGCCAAAGGGAGATCCCTCGATTGGGTATCATCCGTGGTCATGAGGTCAAAGCGCAGTACCGTCAAGGGTGCTGCCGACTTGCAAGACGGAAATTATGGTGGCTAGGGTAAAAATGTTATCAGGACGTAACTCAAAAAAAGAGTGTTCTTACCAGACAGATTGGCAGCGATGAGAGTGGAACGCGAGTACTGGGGTGCATTTTATATATGTATCGCAGGGACCCCAATCACGCAAGATTGCGACATGCAGGTGTACGCGTCATCTTTACACAGCATCGCGAGCTTCAAAGTGATACCTTTGCTGTTACACTCGGGGCGATCGTTGGATCGAGTAAACCTTTCTACCAGGTCCTTGACTCCTTGAAACTTCTAGTGAGCTTGGCAGTCTGTTGCTGCGAATTCGTGCGCCGTGTTTCATGGTGACTCCAACTTGTTTATGGTACCTACACTGTACTAACTGCACAGCCACAAACATTTCCTCCTGGAGTCGGAACTTGAAAATGACCAAAGCTTGACTTAGTCAGCAAAAGTCACTTTCTCCGTCGCCTTCAGCATCGACGATGAGTGTTGCTTTTGTTCCCCCACCGCCAGGCATGCCGCCCCCACCACCGGGCATGCCTCCACCACCGGGCTTCAGCCAGCATGCTTCTTCCCACATGCCTCCAGAAATGCTCGCGCAAAAGTCGCAGAAATGGGTTTCGATGCAAAAGAAACGCTATGGAGAAAAGCGCAAAGGAGGTTACGTTGATATGGGAAAACAAGTTTGTGAAAATCTCTTCGTCGCTACTCTTCTCGCTAACATGTGTGATAGGATTTGCCTCCCGAGCACGTCCGCAAAATCATCAAGGACCACGGAGATATGAGCAACAGAAAGTTCCGCAATGACAAGCGTGTCCACCTTGGTGCACTCAAGTACGTGCCCCACGCTGTCATGAAACTCCTTGAAAACATCCCGTACCCATGGGAGCAAGTCCGGGAGGTCCCCGTCCTCTATCATATTACTGGTGCCATTACCTTTGTAAACGAAATACCTCGCATCATCGAACCCGTTTATCATGCGCAGTGGAGTGCCATGTGGCTCGCGATGCGCCGAGAAAAACGTGACCGTAGACATTTCAAGCGTATGCGCTTCCCTCCTTTTGATGATGAAGAACCGCCACTCGATTATGGCGACAACGTTCTGGATGTGGAACCCTTAGAGGCAATTCAGCTGGAGCTGGATTCCGACGAAGATGCTGCAATTATCGACTGGTTTTACGATCCCAAACCGCTCGTCGATACCCCCTCTGTCAACGGCTCTTCATACCGCTATTGGTCACTTACTCTCCCGGTCATGGCGAACCTTTATCGTCTCGGGCGCACTCTCTTATCGGACCGTCCCGATAGTAATGCGAGCTACTTGTTCGACAAAAAGTCCTTCTTCACAGCCAAGGCACTCAACATGGCCATCCCAGGGGGTCCCAAATTTGAGCCGCTTTATCGTGATATGGATGCGTTCGACGAAGATTGGAACGAGTTTAACGACATTGGCAAGGTGATCATCCGGAACCAAATCCGTACCGAATACAAAGTTGCATTTCCTCACCTGTACAACTCCTTACCTCGGTCGGTCCACCTGTTCCCTTACCACGTACCCAAAAACGTCTATATTCGGACGGATGACCCAGACTTGCCTGCATTCTACTTTGATCCCCTCATCAATCCCATTTCTTTGCGAGGAGCAACGCCGAAGAATGCCCCTCTTGTCCCCCACGAGGACCGAATTTTTGGCCCCAATGGTGCCGATGAAGATGAATTCGAGCTTCCCGAAGAAGTGCAACCGTTTTTAGAGGAAAAGCCTCTGGAGAATGATCTCACAGCAGATGCTATCGCTCTGTGGTGGGCTCCCGATCCGTACAACCGCCGGTCGGGCCGGATGAGGCGCGCACAAGATGTCCCGTTGGTGAAGAACTGGTACCTTGAGCACTGTCCCCCCAACCAGCCTGTGAAAGTTCGCGTCTCGTACCAGAAACTGCTCAAATGCTATGTCTTGAACGAGCTCAAGAGTCGCCCGGAGAAGGCTATGACGAAGAAGAACCTATTCCGACAACTCAAGGCTACGAAATTCTTCCAGACCACAAGGCTTGATTGGGTGGAAGCTGGTTTACAAGTTTGCAGACAAGGTTATAACATGCTCAATCTGTTGATTCATCGCAAGGTAACCGGCCCTTTAATGTGCAACGTAGGCGCCTACTAATGTTTGCATCATAGAACCTGAACTATCTTCACCTTGACTATAACATGAACTTGAAGCCTGTCAAGACACTCACAACTAAAGAACGCAAGAAGTCTCGGTTTGGGAATGCTTTCCACCTGTGTCGTGAAATCCTGCGGCTCACCAAGCTCGTTGTTGATGCGCATGTTCAGTTTCGGCTTGGCAACGTTGATGCATTTCAACTTGCCGATGCTTTGCAATACATCTTCGCTCATATCGGTGCCCTCACAGGGATGTACCGTTACAAGTATAAGGCCAGTTGTCACGACACCGGGATGTTTTCATTGGCTAATACGTCGTCTTAGTTAATGAGACAAGTACGCATGACCAAGGACTTGAAGCACTTGATTTACTATCGCTTCAACACGGGCCCTGTCGGTAAGGGCCCCGGATGCGGCTTCTGGGCACCTGGTTGGCGAGTCTGGCTCTTCTTCATGCGTGGTATTGTTCCTCTCCTTGAACGTTGGCTCGGGAACCTTCTTGCTCGTCAATTCGAGGGTCGTAACAGCAAGGGCATCGCGAAAACTGTAACGAAGCAGCGCGTAGAGTCACACTATGACCTCGAGCTCCGTGCAGCCGTAATGCACGACATTTTGGACATGATGCCAGAGTCCATCAAGCAGAATAAGGCCAAAACAATTCTGCAACATCTGTCCGAAGCCTGGCGGTGTTGGAAGGCAAACATTCCTTGGAAGGTTCCAGGAATGCCGACTGCTATCGAAAATATTATTCTGCGGTACATAAAGAGTAAGGCCGATTGGTGGTGCTCGTAGGTCTTCTGTTCCTCTACGCGGGGAATGACTTTTGTAACGCATCACTTCTTCCAGCGTTGCTCACTACAATCGCGAACGTATCCGGCGTGGTGCCACGGTCGACAAGGCGGTCGTGAAGAAAAATTTGGGTCGGCTCACTCGTGAGTGGCGTATCATCTTGTGCCGTCACTACTCTGACGGTCGATCAGGTCTCTACCTCAAGGCCGAACAGGAACGACAGCATGGCTACCTGAAGGATGGTCCTTACATTAGTGCAGAGGAGGCCGTCGCTATATACACTGCAACTGTTCATTGGCTGGAGAGTCGCAAATTTTCTCCTATTCCCTTCCCGTAAGTCAAATTTTCTCGATTGGGGTTTCCTCTCATGCAGGATACAGACCCTTGTCGTATAAACATGATACGAAACTTTTGGTCTTAGCCCTTGAGAAACTGAAGGAGGCCTATTCAGTCAAAGGGCGACTGAATCAGTCGCAACGTGAAGAACTTGCTCTTATTGAACAAGCATATGACAATCCACACGAATGTGAGTCGCCATTCACCAATCTTGGCGATAGAGCATCTTAAGCGATGTTAGGCTTGTCACGCATCAAACGACTGCTGCTCACACAACGTGCCTTCAAAGAGGCAGGCATCGAGTTTTTCGACACTTATGACAAATTGATCCCTTGCTACGATATCGAGCCTGTAGAGAAAATTACTGATGCTGTAAGTATGCCTCTGATTTGCGTTCAGGTTGCTAATGAATTGTTGGTGTAGTACCTCGATCAATTCCTGTTCTTCGAAGCGGATAAGAGAGGATTGTTCCCGGCGTGGATCAAGCCCGCAGATACTGAGCCACCCCCTCTTCTCGTGTACAAGTGGTGTCAAGGTATCAATAACTTGACTGATATCTGGGAGACAGGTGAGGGCGAGTGCAACGTCATGATGGAAACTGTGTTTTCCAAGGTGTACGAGAAAATCGACTTGACGCTTCTTAACCGTCTACTTCGCCTCATCTTGGACCATAACCTGGCCGATTACATAACCGCGAAGAATAACACTGGTAAGTTCGATGCCTATGTTGTGGCGGTCGATTCTGATATTTTCTATCCAGTATTGACATACAAGGATATGGCGCATACCAACGCGTACGGTCTCATCCGTGGCCTGCAATTCTCTGCCTTTGTTTTCCAGTACTATGGTCTCGTACTCGATCTTTTGGTCCTCGGCCTGCAAAGAGCCAGTGAAATGGCTGGACCACCTCAGATGCCAAACAACTTCTTGCAGTATCGCGATTCTGCCACTGAAACACGACATCCGATTCGACTATATTCCCGTTACGTCGACAGGCTGCACATTCTTTTCCGTTTCACCGCCGACGAAGCCCGAGATCTGATTCAACGTTACTTGAGTGCCAACCCAGATCCAACGAACAATAACGTCATTGGCTACAACAATAAACGCTGTTGGCCTCGTGACTGTCGAATGAGGCTCATCAAGCATGATGTCAATCTCGGAAGAGCTGTCTTTTGGAACGTGAAACAAAGCTTGCCCAGGTCTCTGACAACTATCGAATGGGAAGACTCGTTTGTCAGCGTCTACTCTCAAAACAACCCTCAACTCCTGTTTTCCATGTGCGGATTTGAGGTCCGCATATTACCAAAGATTAGGACGATGGGGGGAGAACAGTTCTCATTAAAAGATGCTGTTTGGAACCTTACGAACGAGCAGACGAAAGAGCGCACTGCGCAGGCTTTCCTTCGTGTATCAGATGAAGGTTTGTTGGGTTATTGCATCCTTTTCCTTATACTGAAGTTGGGTTTTCTGCAGGCGTCCAGCAGTTCAACAACCGCATACGACAAGTGTTGATGAGTTCTGGTTCAACGACCTTCTCTAAGATTGTCAACAAGTGGAATACTGCCCTTATCGGTCTCATGACCTACTACCGAGAAGCAGTTATTCACACGAACGAGTTACTTGACGCGCTGGTGAAGGCAGAGAACAAGATCCAGACACGGGTCAAAATCGGCCTCAACAGTAAAATGCCCTCGCGTTTCCCTCCGGTCGTGTTCTACACTCCCAAGGAACTCGGTGGTCTCGGAATGTTGTCCATGGGTCATGTCCTAATTCCTCAAAGTGATCTTCGTTGGTCAAAGCAGACCGATGTCGGGGTCACGCACTTCCGTGCTGGTATGTCTCATGAAGAAGATCAACTTATTCCCAACCTGTACCGCTATCTGCAACCATGGGAAGCCGAGTTCCTGGATTCTGCACGCGTTTGGTCTGAATACTCGATGAAACGAAAGGAAGCAAACGCACAGAACCGCCGTCTAACTTTAGAGGATCTCGAAGACAGTTGGGACAGAGGCATTCCTCGAATCAACACGTTATTCCAGAAAGATCGGCATACGTAAGCCTGGGAAATCAGCACCCCCCCTCTACACTGACCATGCTTTTCAAGTTTGGCCTATGATCGCGGTTGGCGTGTGCGTACTGACTGGAAGCAATACCAGCTATTGAAGCAGTGCGTCCCCTCCTTCCAGTGCTCACGCTCAACTAACTTTGCACAGCAACCCTTTTTGGTGGACTTCACAGAGGCACGACGGAAAGCTATGGCAGCTTAACAATTACCGGGTCGATGTTATCGCTGCTCTTGGTGGTGTCGAAGGAATTCTCGAGCACACGCTGTTCAAGGGCACTTACTTTCCCACATGGGAGGGTCTATTCTGGGAGAAAGCGTCTGGCTTCGAGGAGTCCATGCGATACAAGAAGCTCACGAACGCTCAACGATCTGGTCTGAACCAAATTCCAAACCGTCGATTCACTCTATGGTGGAGTCCAACGATCAACCGCGCGAACGTTTACGTTGGTTTCCAGGTCCAGCTTGACTTGACTGGTATTTTCATGCACGGCAAGATTCCTACCCTCAAGATCAGTTTAATACAGATCTTCCGTGCTCATTTATGGCAGAAGAGTGAGTCCGCAATGTGTCTTACAAGCCGGCTTCACCCTAAAGACATTCTGTAGTTCATGAGAGTGTGGTCATGGATTTATGTCAGGTATTCGACCAGGAACTCGAACCCTTGCAGATCGAGACAGTTCAGAAGGAAACAATCCACCCTCGTAAGAGCTACAAGATGAACTCATCATGTGCCGACATCCTGTTGTTCTCTGCGTACAAATGGAACATCACCCGCCCATCTCTTGTGACTGATGTGAGTCCTTACTCGATACGTTACGCGAAGGCTCATTCCTTGGTACAGAACAAAGATGTCTTGGATGGCACCACAAGTAACAAGTATTGGATTGATGTACAGCTTCGCTGGGGCGACTTTGACTCGCATGATATCGAGCGGTATACACGTGCAAAGTTCTTGGACTACGTAAGTGGTTACAATTTACGACTGGCTTCCGGATCACATTTTTCTTGCTCAGGTGTCCGACTCGATGAGCATTTATCCATCCCCTACGGGTGTCATGATCGGCATGGACCTTGCATATAATTTGTGGTCGGCATACGGTAATTGGTTCCCTGGCATGAAGCCCCTCATTCAACAGGCTATGGCCAAGATCATGAAGGCAAATCCTGCCTGCCATGTCTTGCGCGAACGAATACGCAAAGGTCTCCAGCTATACTCTTCAGAACCGACGGAACCGTATTTGAACAGTCAGAACTACTCGGAGCTCTTTTCGAACCAGATCATTTGTACGTGCATTAGATTCAACCACATGGAACATTTTTGACCTTTGATACAGGGTTCGTTGACGATACAAACGTCTATCGCGTTACGATTCACAAGACCTTCGAAGGCAACTTGACTACCAAACCCATTAGTAAGTGATCGGTTCTTATTCTCAGCGCAACGCTGGCTTATCTTTCTTCCTTAGACGGGGCCATCTTTATCTTCAATCCACGATCAGGGCAACTCTTCTTGAAAATCATCCACACTAGCGTCTGGGCCGGTCAGAAGCGATTGGGACAACTTGCGAAATGGAAGACGGCCGAAGAAGTAGCTGCGTTGGTTCGTTCTCTACCCGTCGAGGAACAACCCAAACAGGTGATCGTCACTCGCAAGGGAATGTTGGGTAAGCAGCAACGTTCGCCATACCCGCAAACACCGCTTACCTCGTCTCTCAGATCCCCTTGAGGTGCATTTGCTGGACTTCCCAAACATCGTTATCAAGGGTAGTGAACTACAACTGCCGTTCCAAGCATGCATGAAGATGGAAAAGTTTGGTGATCTGATTCTTGTAAGTCTTTTAGGCCCTTCTGTCATCTCCACATAAACAAAATATCTCCTAGCGTGCCACACAGCCCCAAATGGTGCTCTTCAGTCTATATGGTATGTCCTGTTTTCTATTGATGATGCTAATCTTACATCTCCAATAGATGATTGGTTGAAATCCATCTCTAGCTATACTGCTTTCTCTCGCCTTATCCTCCTTTTACGTGGGCTCCACGTCAACAACGAGAAGGCGAATGTTATTCTTCACCCCGACAAGTCCACGATAACGGAACCTCATTTCGTGTGGCCAACTTTAACAGATGACGAATGGATTAAGGTTGAGGTTGCTATGAAGGACCTCATTTTGGCTGTGAGTAATACCATTACTCATCAATTAGTCTTCAGTGATGCTTACCCTTCTCATCAAAGGACTTTGGCAAGCGTAATAGTGTCAACATTGCATCGTTGACGGTCAGTGAGATCCGCGACATCATTCTTGGACAAGAGATAGTTGCTCCTTCTGTACAACGTCAGCAAATGGCGGAATTGGAGAAGGGAACCGAAGCTCAGGGACAGGTTACAGCTGTTCAGACGTGAGTCACCGTCGAAGCAATTGTTGGATAAGCAACTAATTTTTATATCAGCCAAACGACTAATATTCATGGTGACACCATCCAGACGGTCACGAGTGAGTGGATCTTTGATGACTTTGCGCTTGCTATGCTCAACGATGTAATAATATTACAGCAACGAGCTATGAGCAACAAGTGTTCAGCAGTAAATCTGATTGGCGCGTCCGTGCCATCTCCGCAACTCATCTGCCACTTCGTCTCCAACATATCTACGTGTCCAATGACGATGTGAAAGACGATGCCGCTTCATATACATATGTGCTGCCAAAGAATGTTCTGCGCGCTTTCATCACAGCTGCAGACTTGCGGACCCAGGTCGCCGCTTTCATGTATGGTGCCTCCCCGCCAGACAATAAACAAGTCAAGGAGATTAAGGCGGTAGCTTGGGTACCTCAACGTGGCAACAACAACAATGTTGAACTCCCAGCTCAGTTCCCCAAGGATGACTTCTTATTGAAAGATCTCGAGCCTTTGGGATGGATCAAGACGCAGGCGCTCGAGCTCAACCACCTCTCGCCAACGGATGTTACCACACAAGCAAAATCCATGGCGGATCATCCCGAATTTGGGTCGTCGACTATTTGTATTGCGGCTTCGTTCACCCCTGGTTCCGTCTCTTTGTCTGCTCATTCGTTGACCGTTGGTGGATTTGAATGGGGTCGTAAAAACATGGACAATTCAGCTAATCCGCCGGGCTTCAACCCCAACATGTCCGAACGTGTCCAGCTTTTGCTGTCGGACCGTATCTTCGGCATGACCCTTGTGCCTGAGGGCAAAGTCTGGAACTACGGCATTGGCCTTACTCAGTTGTGGTCACCCAATTTGCCATACAGTATGATTCTCGATACACCACTCCTCTTCTGGGCTGAGGAACACCGACCCGCTGCATTCTTAACCGTGAGTAGACCCTTCACTTGTTGACGGAAACTTCTTGCTCATGTATCGCCATGCAGTTCGCAAGCTTGGAGCAGGGTGAAGATAGCGCTGACGTTGAGAATAGTTTTGCTTAATGTATCTATCGTACTTCTTCAGTATCCTCGCTCATGCTTTGTAAATGTATTTGTCTCAATCGTGCTGTCGTCTTTAGTCGTGCTCATGGTCAAGGCAACGTTAAGATGCAAGAAATTAGCGGTGAAGTATTACAATCTATGATGTCACGAAGTCAACAGAGACCACTGATCCCCGTCGAGAGTGTTTTACTAGCTTATTCTCCTCTCGCTGTGCAGCCCCAGATCTTTCTACCTCAAATTTTTCTGGTCGCTTCACCGTAACTATATGGGGTTTAGAGCCCCTCCGGGGTGGAGGTGAAAGGGCCACGAAGTCACGGTCTGGCTCGAGCGGCGGCAAGCCACTCATCGTACCCGACAACAGTGGCGTCAGCCGGGAAGGGCTACGGGGTGGAAGCTTGGGAGCCGTCGGCGTCACGGGGGTTGAAAGCTGGAGGAAACTCGGTTCGTGTTTCATCGTTATGATATGCTCACCAAGCCCAAACGGTTGGGAAGATTGGTAACAAGGCGTAGGAAGGTCGTCTTCGTCATTGTCATTGTCATCGCTGAGATCCAGTGTACTAATCTGGACAGAAGGCGTCAAGAATGAAGGTGATGGGACAGGGGAAGATGAAGTAGGAGGGGTGCTCAAAATTCGCAATCGTTGTCTGATGGATAGACTCCTTGGGGGAGGAGATACAGATTCGGTGGAATGAGACTTTCCGGAGAGGGCCGAAGTCGGACGCGACGGTGGTGCAGATATTGTATCAAGATCAAGATCCGGTGTGCCAGCGCTTGAGCTCCGGCGGTGGCCTGGAGCAAACACAGCTTCGCCGGGTCGAAGAGGGAGAGCAGAGGAAGGGGGTGGCTTGGGTGAGGTCAGAGAGAGCCGTGGGGCCCGCTGGACAATTGAGCTCCTGAAAGACTTTCGCGGTGCAGGGATAGACATCAAGCGAGTAGTCCCTGACGTAGATTCCTGGATCCCCGGGGCAGGAGGAGGGGCAAAATTGGGCGCTGGCCGTGGCGGTGGCATTGAACGCCGTTTAACTGTACCAATATGTCCCACGTGTGACGAGATAGGAACTAACAAGGACGTCGGCCTCGACGACGCTCCTTTACCAACTAATGATGACGGCAAAGACTCCGCGCCAAAGGACACCGGTATCTGAGACCGGCGACGCGAATCAGAAGTACTTGACGAACAAGCGCTATACGTTGAGGAACCAGAGGCACGCTTCCAGAATGTAGGCGACAGCGAGGCTCCACTTCTGGAGCAGAATCGAACCTGAGAGTGGGAATTGGAAGAAGAACCGCCCGGAGAACGGTCAGCGGCGTAGGTGACCGGTATAGATACGCTTGATTCCATTGAGGTACGGTGGATATTCTCCGATGAAGGCGGAACGGAAGGCGGGGGTCCTAAGGGTGGCGTAAGTTGCTTCGGAAGGGGACCACCTTGCCGAGACCATCTTTTGGAGATACCAGCGCTTTGCAAAAGCTCGCCCGGTGGTACAGACCTACCCCGAGGAGTTGATAAGGGATTGACAGTCCCGTTGTCCGGCAGAGTCGGTGGCACCTCATCGCTCTGTTTGCCACCATGCGCTTCTTCGATACAAGGGGACTGCATTTCAAGGCCCAAAGTTGGAGAAAAAGATCCAGACCGTCCACCTGAAATGCTGGACGAGCCTGGGGAAACGGGCGAAGTTTCCCTCGGCGTAACGTCACCAGAGCCCCCTGATGAAATTCCGAAGTTCCCTGCAACACTGCGATTACCACCGGGTTGCTTGTAGATTCCCTGCTGCTCGGGTAAAAACGTGGGAATAGTGGGAACGTGCTTGCATTTCCTAGGAGGGGGTTGCAGAGACAACGTCATTGTACCTTGGGGTGAGAAGGAAGGAGTAGGTGGGGTGTTTGAACTTGGGGGTGTAATAGAAATGGCATCCGAAACTGTAGTCGATAACTCCGGCGCATCGCGCTCCTTCGATATCTTTAAATCCGATGCGGTAATAATAACTGGCGCATTGGCTGATCGTAGGCTCGGTGCAGGCGAACTCTTTCCCGTCACGTGTGGGAGTGGTAGAGGAAGCGAGTGAGAAGGAGAAGAGGTGGAATCTACGGAAGATTTGGTGCGAAGCATGGTGAGAAGGCTGGTACCCACTGCACCAAAAGAGTCCTCCGAATGCCCAGGGGAATAGGTGGAGATAGGTGTGCCTTCAACGGAAGGCGAACGAGGCCGCGTCCCGGAGAAGATTCCTTTCACAACAGGGGTGGGTGATGGTGACGCAGGAATGTTAACCTTTAGGGAACGCAGTGACGAAGGAGGAGACGGCGAAGCTGGGACAGGCGGTGATGGGAACGAAACGGCAGCCGAAGGTTTGTTTGAGTGCGTTGATATAAGACCCTGCAGATGCATTGAGAGCATGACATCTATGTCCCCCTTTGGTTCATTCCGTCCATCCGTCTGCGCCGGAATTTCGAGACCGGCTCGCACAGCCCTACACAACCCATGTGAACTCTGGGAATGCATAGAGCTTAACGACTATACCTCTGGGTCAATACCGCGTTCTTGATCGCCGCAATCCAACGTTGCGACTCCGCAGGATCCGGGATGTGCAAGAACCACATTGTGTGCAAACTCTCCTCTCCACTTGGCCCACTCCGTTTTGCAGAAACGTCTTTTCCAGCGAACTTGACCACGTTACGTCTCCCACCGACCTCCTCTTCAGCAACAAAAATAACACTATTTTCAGTGACCTCCAGTCTTTGAATCTCCCTCTCATCCTTTGAGGAACTCTTAAATAAATGGACCTGGGTCTTCTGACCCGGAGAATGTGATGTGAGCACGATGATACGGGACTTCCACTGCTTTGCAAGCGCATAGACAAGCAATGAAGAAGGCGGTGTAAATTTTGGTAATGTCGAAGATAATTCTGTGAAGGGGCGAAGTGCGGCCAACGTTGCGGGAAACGGCGGTGTGCGTGGAGGTTGGGGCGGACTTTGAGGGGAATCCAGCGATGACCGACTTTCCGACTTGCACACGTCGTGCAGAAGCTCGGGGTCCAGTCCAATCGACTGCGCGGCTACATCGCGCAACCGTTCGCGCTCCTCGTGCTCGTGGTCTCTGTGTGCAGTTGTACCACCAATCGTTGAGGTGACGGTTGTATTGTTACAGGCACTGATTTCGATCACTTCTGGCACAATGTTGCTTACGTGGGATAGGGAGTGGAAGTTTGATTTCTTCCGGGAGACAGAACCGATTTTCTTGCGAAAACCGAGTGCGTCGGAGGCAACTGACAAGAGGCTTGTACGATGCCTGGACGAGCATTGCTGAAAGTGCGAATGCAACGGAGCAGCATGAGAAGAAGAGTTATATGCGGTGGGTGAGGTGGACGATTCTGAGGACTTGGAGCCAATGTTGTCGGCATCTGCATAGAAGGGGGAGAGAGAAAGAACTGAGTGAGTGACATGGCCCTTGTGCTTGTCGTTGTGCGAGTGCATCGACGAGTGGGTGCGACGAGCTACGCGCTCTGCACCTATTGCCTCCGTGCGGATCCCGCAGGCTCGCTTGGGAGACAGAAAAAATGGACACTCACTGTGACCGTGTTTGCACCGGAAATCCGGTGGGCGCGAGTCCGCGCCATCGAGAGAGCGATCTTTACCTTTCAATTTTGGGCTTGGCGTGATGAGGGTGGTATTGCTCGAGGTGGTCGCATGGGAGGGGGATGAGACGGAGGTGCGCCTGGGCAACCAGGACTGTTGAGAGACGTTGAGAGGCATCTCGGGGTGATGGTGGTGGTGGTAGCGGTAAAACTGGCAAGGGACGAGTCAGACGTTGTTGTCACATCAGAGGCAGTGGACCTAGCCACGCAACAAACACGACAGGCTTCATTCATTACACAGCGTGGAATGAATTAGACACTTGCCTTGGTCTCGTCGTCGTCGTCGTGTTGCATGTTGGGTCTCGTCGCCGCAACCCACCTGAAGCACGACGTCCGGGTTGTTACGCAGAATTTGGACAGCCTGAGTATGGCTATTAGGTTTCGACATCCCCCCACGTCAACGTCAATGTCAACGTCAACATTGACCCCCGAACGAACCCACATCTGCCTCTCGACGTCCCTGGTACCTCCATGTCACCGCCGCCAGATCATTTCACGGCTGCTACTAATCACTGATGAGTGTATTCTATATGTAGGGATATACAATTCCAATTGCGAGAGAAATCATGTACCGACGCTTGCCGTGGACTACCCTGACCTTCCAGCACTCCGTTTATACGTCCCATAAGGACCGACAGTGCCCGGCGCTCCGCCCAACATCTTCTTTGGAACCGTTCCGTCATTGTGTCGTGGAATAGACGCTCGCTGTTGGTCAATAGGATCGGCCCCTCCAGATCCCGTTCTGGTTGAATGCTCGGGTTCCCGAACATCAAGGCCAAGCAGATGTCTGAGGATGGCATTTTCACGCTCCAGACGCGCAAGTTCGCACTCCCGTTCCAGGGCCCAATCGTCATCCTCTCTCTGCCCAAGATCAAACTCGTCCGAGTTGTTATTTTCAGGAGGCAGATTTTGAGAAGCTGGGGATGGAACATCTTCACCATTGAGAACGCGCAGCAGAGAACGCAACGTGGCGGATATGCGACCCAGCGAGATTGATTCCGCGGTGGTCGATGAGAGTACGCGGAGGAGATTCTCGGATTCTTTGGCAAGAACCCTCGCTTCATACTCACGGATTAACGCGAGTTCGTGTTCTTGGACATCCCGCTGCACCAAGCGATGAGTGACAAAGGAATGGCACCCGAGAGGGGTGCAACGACGTACAGCTCTCGTGCGGAATGCCCCCATGACACTTTCCAATGTTTGCTCATACTCTTTGATGAGCGTGCCCAGTTGCTTGTTGTCGTGCAACAGACTCTGGTTTTCTGCCGCAAGAGACGAATTCATGCGCTCTAGTTCGGCATCATACACGTCTACAGCCGTAGGTTTATGAGTCCGAAACAGAGCTCCTGGTTGACACAAATACCTTGGGGCTTGTCGAGATTGAACCTGTGGATGGTGAATGTGCATACGATGGACCCACATAGTTCAGACGCACCTTCTCAACACGAATCCGGTTTTCGAGTGAGCGGCCTGAGTCTGCGGATGTTAACCTAGTATCAACTCGGTCAGCAGAGAGGCGGCGCGAACCTTGACAGACCCTGCAGAAGCATGGAGTGTTATAGAAAGAGACCTATTTTGTGCGAGCTGTTCCGAGAGCTCCTGGATCGTGTTCAAAAGCTGGACGAGTTCAGATTCGCCCGTGTTGTCGAGGATGGTCATTGCACTCTGACGATTTGCTCCCGCTTTGACATCACCACACACAAAACAATGTCAC
>JBBPQR010000062.1:0-22975 GCA_038092615.1 Boletus sphaerocystis | reverse complement strand
GAACGTACATGATCGCTACATACTGTAATGACTTGTTCGTTTTACTCAATCGTAGCTCACTCGGGCTGGCACTATGCCTCCCTCGCAATACCCATACTCGGCAATACTGAAGGCCTTCCGTGGAACTGTTCGGTATGGCAGGGGTTGACAAAGATAGTGGGACGATCAAGCACTAAACTATAAGGGCTGGACAGTAGGGATTGCCCAGAGCGTGCAGATTTGTGGGCGGAATAGGCGGCTGCGGGGTCCCCGACTCTCACTATCGTGGGGGAGGGTTGTTCCCGGACAGGCACGACTCCAAGCAAATGGGCCTGTGGACAAACTTCTTTGTATATATTTATTTGTGGCTTTATGCATTCCTGGGAGCTTCATCACAATGTGTTTTTTCTACTATATATATGTTGTCATACATTTCTCTGTGAATGTATAAAGTACTCCATAGCTTATCATATGTAGTACTTGAAAGAGTTTGATTATTATATCAGCAAACTACAGGGGGTTGTACAGACCTGTTCAGATTTGTTCAGGCCCTCTGGGATTCTCTAGGCTTTCAGATATGTCCAGACCTGTATATAACCTATATTAGATCTGGTGTTATGTTGCTATTAATGCACTGCTAGTGGTACACTTTTGGTACACTTTTTTCACACTTTTGGTAGACCTTAGGTACACTCTTGGTACACTTTTGTACACTCATTCACTACACTTATGCACTATGCTTTGTACACTTTTTTACTACACTTTTTATTACACTTTTTTACTACACTTTTACTACACTTTGTATGCAATTTTGATACATTTTCACTATCTTTTTGACTACACTTTTTATTACCTTTTTTGGCTACACTTATGCTATACTTTAGACACTAGTTATTGATATGTGTAACTGGCAAATCAGTTAGATGTTAACCTTGTGTCAGTCAAAATTTTACCATATGTTAGTAAGCTTAATTTTCAATAGTTACTATATCATTGGTACACTTTTGTGGATACATTCATTAACATGTCCTGGTCCTTCAGGATTTTTCAGACCTTTCTTCAGAATTCTCTAGGCCTATTCTGAAAAATCCTATCTAATTCTGAAGGACCTTTTTTTTTGTTCAAGGGCTAATATATGTTTTTTTATCTAACTATTAAGCAAGCTTCCAAAGCAGAGGTTTCAGCAGAATTCCTACAACTTGGTTATCTTTACACCATCAGTGCATAAGAATTTCTGTTCACTTCTCAAGTTAATGAGTTATCACCTGCATTGATCCATTGGAAGCTATTGCCACTATGTATGTCAACATTGCCTAACATTTTCATATCAAGTTATTTGGAAGCCATGAATAAGGCCACTATATTGTATATTATTCTCAGTACAAATGGACTCAGTTAGATCCATATTACATAATCATATAGATAACCTTTGACTTGATGTAACTCTGCACCTTTGTCACTAACTCTATCAGTACTAAGTTGTACTTCTACACACTGAGCCTTCAATGCCAGATGACTCAACATTCTCTCTTTTCATTGTTTTTAAGTAGCCTACCTTCATTTCTCATGCCTTTGAAAAATATTTCAAAATAGAACAATTCACCTAATGAAGTCTTTATCAACTGGCAATTGGTCTGTGCTATAGAGATGGTAAGCCATTAGCCTTTAAATAGATAGAGAATGAGAATACCTATAGATTTATAGGTAGTAAATCTGTAACACATGGTATGATGCATTCATCCCTCTATAACCTCATAATCATAATCATCATCTTAAGATTATATATGCATACATAAGGTATCTGTTTGGACCAAAAATCACATCCAATCCTTGGTGAATAGAATTATGAGAAAATTTTTGATAATGTGTGGAAGTTCAGACATATCATCTTTGAAAATATGCTAATTCCTTTGAAATATGAAACAAACTAGCAAAAAAACTTGAATAGATAAACAATCCACAATGATGATTCTAAAATCACTCAGAACTGATCATCTCAAAACTCTAGATGAATCTCAATTACAGTCAACAATTTCTAGTCACTTTTAAGCATAAACATTTAGTAAAAGACCAAAACAATACAAGCTCCTAGCTATTAGCCTTGGGATTTGATCATACTGTATAGTATATTAGAGCAGACAGATTTGTTGAATCTGGTGGGGGAGATGAATGAACTTTCTATGTACCTTACAGAAGTGTATTCAAGTAGCACAACAGACATTTATGGACTACATTAGCACAGATACCAATGATTGAAAAGAAGAAAAATATATATGAGTTTTAATCATATAAAAGAATGGTTTATACTGTAAAAAAGTAAAAGCACTATTGTGGAATGTTCTGTTCACTAATGTGTAATGAATCAATGACTAGGTCACTGATGTCTGAAATATGTCATTGCCATCTTAATGTTGGTCACTAGCCACCAATTTTGATTTTCCCCTTTTGGGTGATGATAATTCTTAATGTCAGGCTGTTATAGTTCAGGACCTAACGCTACGTATTTTCACTTTTCTTCATCTTATCGGACTTAGTCGATTTCCACTTTCGTAGTCACGTGACCAAGTCACCTGACTTAACTCTCTTTAGGATCACGTGACCTTCTGCTCTTCTCCGTCACGTGACCTCACACGTGACCGTGGGACAACACGTGACTCGAGTCTAGGCCCAGTCCAGACTCTCGCCTTATCTATGATGTCACGCCTCCTTATCTATGATGTCACGCCTCACGACTCTCGCCTTATCTATGATGTCACGCCTCACGGTTACCTTGCGCTTCCCTCATGTTCCCTTATCTCTTTCACTCTCACACCGGCCCTTAAGTATTTAGGACTCAGACGACCTACCCTAAACTCCCTTAATATCATATATATACCGTACCTTTACGTCGTCTTTCCCCAGTCCTATTCACTTGTCTACTCTCCTATAGGGGCCTGGACATTTGTTTGCTACTCCTTTCCTACCCATTGCCACTTGAGCCGAACTCATCCTCGTAAACGGATGCTACACGTTGTTACCGTTGTTTTCCCTATCGCCAATCTATATCTTGTCATTCGCGTCGAAGCCGACCTCCTTCGCCATCGTCTCCTCGTCACTACGTTCCTCCTCGAACATATCTTTCCAGTCGTCTTCCTATAAAGTTAGGATTCCTCCTTTCAGGTCCTTAAACGGTTTCACAGGCTGATGGAGGGTTATAGTTATCAACATCACTAGTAGCTAGACTAACCATGAAAATCTAACAAGTAAGAACCTTCATGACCTAACTTATGCATCCTTATCATTTAAATCTATATTCATAGCCAGAGATATCTTCACCACAAAGTCTCTTACAGCTGTGCCAGTAGTGCATACTTACCACATCAATTTAAATATATGTTTCAGACGACTCAGATCATATGACATAGATTATATTATCATAGCTGCATTAAAATATTATGTTCTTATTTTAACTCCTTCCACATCTATCCTTATGCTCCTATTCCAGAAAACTAGACCTTCTCTGGAAAAAAAAAAAAAAGCAAAAAAAAAAAAAAAAAATAGAAATGTCAATGTTAGAGAAGTTGATAGAAGAATTGCAAGCATAAATTGATGCTACAGAATATAAGTGAACTTTTAGAAGGCTTTCTAGCTGATATATGTTGTATATCAAGGAAACAAAGCTGTAAAGGTCAAAAAGTGGTGTCACTATTAAGCAGAAGAATATGATCCCTGAACCAAAAAGATAATCAGGCTGCAGCAGCAAAAAAGAATACAAGATTATTGACAAAATGGGTTTTCTCAAGAAGTATGAGAAGTACAATCACATTATAGTTCTTCTCCTTCTCCTTTTATGGTTATTTTTACTAATAATACAATAGTGCACAGTCCAAAAACCTGTGATTAAGCATCTCAACACAATAATGCAGCAGAATAAGAACAAGTTGAACAATAACTTACTAATTGAAAAAGTGATTTGCCAGGTATCTCTTCACTCATTTATTATGATATATACACTAAATTTATTCTCTAGGTATAACTTGAGTTCAAAGACTCGATAAGATATGAGAATACATGGCCATATGTAATATACTTACATAATTCTTACAGACCAGGCAGAGAAAAGCATAGTGGCTACAAAACAGGTAGACTAATTCCTACTATATGCACTATTTCTAATAGTGGACATTTATTGTGGAGCAGAAAAAACAAGCAAAGAAAAGCTAATAATAATAATAATAAGTGTATGATACATATAGTACATCAAGCTGCTTCAGGCACTGGCACAGTGTATAGATTACTAACAGAATCTCCTATCTGTGAAGGGTTACATGATAGGCATCAGCATGCAATCATCAAACTCATCAACCATGTCGAGCAACATCAAATGCATTGCACTAAAAGTAAGAGTGGTATTAAGATTTGCTCATTAAAAATTCAGTACACAATCACCTGCATAAGATCTCTATGATCAAGGAATTATCAGATGTCTGTAGGTCTCTGTATTGATTGGGCCAGTGCTGGCAGTGCTTGAGTATGATGAGATTTCCACACATGATGCATGATGCATCAATGCCAAAAAACACAATTGTTCAAATCTCCATACAAAAGCATACACACCATATCTAACAACAAGAACAAATGATCAATACCAATTTGTGCATCAAGACTGGCATTGACATGGGATATCAGAACAATGGTAGCAGAAAGGACCAATCCAATCAAGACCAGCCACTATGTCAATGCAATCTTGTTCACAAAACTCCATGAGCAGTGTGACATCAGTTGCAAGCCAAGATTCAATATGTATATGACACACCCAGGACAATGCTAGATTGGTCAAACTGCACTTGGCCCTTTGCTACCATGCGTGGAAGTGATGCATCAAAAGTGACACAAACCTCATACTTCCCCAACACATCTGGCACAGACATTGATAAAGTTATCTCTGTGGGACTGTTGAATGAAGGAAATGAGGCAATAAAGAGAGAAGAGAGAAAAGAAGAGTAATGACCAGTTGGTGGCAGGCCATTGCCAAGCATGCTGACAAATTATCATTACCATACGTAGTTATATTGTTACCTGTAAAAGGAATCTTTGCCAAGGATTTTTTTTACTGCATAGTTGTTTTTTCTTTTTGACTCTCCCTAAAACCCACTATCTAAAGGTAGCAGGAATAATAATAATAATAATAACAGTAATGACAACAACAACAACAACAACAACAACAACAACAACAACAACAACAACAACAATGAGGATGACAATAATGACAAGGATATATATAACATCAACTTGGAGTCTGGGACATCTAAGTCTATACCTGACCAAATAGACAGACTTCTTCACATTTTTGAACTTAAAAACAGTATGCTTTTGTTATTTATTTATTTGAACTCAGAATGAACATTTATGCTAAGTTATCATCTTGCTGAGCTGTGTACATTTGTATGCAATAGATTGTGTTCAAGATGCTGGATCATTCCAAGATCCATAGCCTGAGTCTACCTATAAGCAGTTGAGTGGTGATAATATCAACTTGAAGCATTGAAAATGTTAGTTTTTATGCACCATAGAGTCATAGATGATGGATATCATCAGATAAAATCACACCCAAAATGTCCGACACTGAGCCTTACCTCCTCGTTGTGATACAATGTACCCTACAAGCAGATTGGCAACGCGATGGAAAATGCTTACGTCCATATCCATCCACTCCGCTTCAAATTCTTCTCAGCGGCCAGCAAGGCACATCAAAGCATATCCCTCGAACTCTTTATGTGTACATATTCTGTCCTTTTTCTCGCCACCCTGATTTACGCTAGGGCGTCTTGGCTGCCGACAATGTTCTTGCTAAATAGAATTGGTGTTTAGACACGTTACCCAAACTTTTACTTTCGTACATCATCTTTCCTCGACGACACACCCGCAATGTCCGACACTGAGCCTTACCTCCTCGTTGAAAAGTGTGGCGCTTCTCGGGGAAAGCCCATCTATGTGATCACAAAGTATATCCCGTCAGTTGACATCTCTCGTCAGAGACCATGCTCGTTTTACAAGTCGTTTCTCTTCGTAGCGCGACCGATACGTATCCTGATCGGAAGGTATGTGGTCGACTCCACTCGATTGGTAGGTAGACACGCAGAACCGTTGAGTTGCACAGAGAGAGATCAGATGCATGGACCTGGGTGGGGAGGCTCTGGGAAGTTTCAAGGCAAAGCAAGGCGGATGCACTCAAATACAAGTGAGTTGGTTGGTGGCTTTGGTGAGGGGTAAGGCGCTGATCAGTAGTTCAACGCGGCGCAGTTCTTCAATGAGGCAGCAGGAAATCTCAAGTGAGCGCTTTTTTTGAGCCGAGAGTAAGACACAAGTTGAGAATAGAAACCGCAAGATGCACCAATTCCGAATGTGGCATGCAGTTCTCCAAGGCAAGTCTCCAAGAGAACGCTTACATCCATATCAAAGGTCTGCCCGCCTGATACAATACCCCGCGTTTTCATTCAAGGAGCCAAGACCTGGTGTCTCTTGCGATGGATCCCACAATGTATATATGAACCACAAACCATGCGATTGATAACATAATCATAACAAAATGCTCAGCTGTGATCGTGCCTACTGATCTCCTCGTTCAGGTCTGCCGTCGCATTCGGGAACGTTTCCTGTCTGTCAACAGTCGCTATGCGTTCCACCGGTACAAGATCGGAAAGGCTCGGCTTGCGCTGTCGAGGACGCAAGTGCAATTGTTGGCTATCTGACACCTGGACGCTTGATGAACCAGCCTGGTTGGTTGCCGTCATGCGGAGCCGCTGAACGTCAGCATAAGAGCCTGGTCGACTACGCAGCTTGCTCCGGGACGCATCCTCATACGCAGGAAGATAACCGATTACATCATCATAATCTCCATGATCCTCCTCGTCGGACTCATCCAACGTGGGTGTTTCTGGCCTACTGAGGTCCTGACTGGGTGTGTTCCCTCCCCATGCGCTAGTGCCATGCTTAGCAGTGCGACTCCAACCAAAGAGGCGTTCATCGATCCACGTCTATCAGACATTTTGCTGTGTTGAACCAACCTTCCGATAGTAATGTAGTTTACTTACCATGGGATGGATAAGCAAATTTCCTTGCGCATCCACTTGTCCCACGCTACTCTTTCGTCGCCAAACCCCTGGGTCAGTGGAGGGGGGGGCACTTGCTGGCACCAGAATGCGGAACTGTAGAGTATGAGCAATGGAGCAGTACTAACACAATAAAAGTGAAAGCATACCTTATCAAAGTCGTCAAACAATTTTGGACCAAATTCGTTAATCACATCCGCTACTTCGTTTGAAAGACGTAACCTCATGGCCTTCAAGTTGTCAAGATCTCGTTGTTGTCCAGGGATAAGCGCAACAATAAGAGGTCGAAGAGACCTAGAGAATGTCTTGGAAAATTGGCAGGCCCGCAGTCGGGATTGACTTACTTGAAGACATCCACTCCAGCTTCGCCGAATTTAAGGGCAGCATAGTTCATGAAAGGAAGGGCGCAAACGACGAGAAACGGCGTCCACAGTTGTAGTGATAGTGAAACATTGGCTTTCACGGCGAAAACAGTTGCAAGGATTGCATAGCATGTATACAACACAGGGGCAATGCCCAACGAGATTAAGATCTTCCAAGTCGCGAGAACGTCTCGGCCGGCAACCTTGACGACAGAGGCAGCAAACGCCTCTACGTGACGCAGGGAAGGATGAGCCACAACTCCAACTTCCGAGTGTTTTACTTACCTTGCGCCTTTTTTTTCGATATGACAGAGGCAATGATGAATATCGGACCATTCAATATTACACCAGGCAACGCCAGTACAGTCCAAACCATCAATAAACCAAGGCGATAAAGAAGAAGACCAAGGGTTTTCCAACTCGCCTTCTTGGCGCGTGGTACCTGAGGTTTTGCAAAGTTTGGAGAGTTGCTCAAGGAGTACGAAGGTACATACCTGGTGATCGCGAAGACCTAGGTCTCGTAGCAAACGATTATACTTCAACACGTCGTTTCTGAGCTTCTGGACACGCGGTTCATCCTTGAAATGCGTATAGCCTTCGAGGAAACGCCGATTTAGTTCAACTACTTGACCCAGCGTGAGATGTTGGCCAGGGGTCTTGTAAAGTCGCCGAACGGCCTGTATAAGCTGCAAGACGTCTCAACAGGGGATGAAATACTAAAGTAAAAACTCATACCATGAGAGTGTCATAATCGGGAGCTCTGATAGTCACAGTCTTGAGACCATCATAGATCAGATCGAGAAATTTGGAGACTGCCTCGCGTTTGCGATTACCACCCTCTTTGAACATCTCGACCAGCTCCACAGGCACGTCCAGCGCAGTTCCAAACTCAACAACAGCACGAGAACGGAAACGATGGGCGTGGAAGTAAGAAAGGCCGACTGGAACAATTTTGACTTTGACACTTGGATCGTTGGCCATCGCCCCGAGAGCCATGACGGAGACACCGGCCTTGAAGGGAAGTAGATTACTGCGGTCATGACTTCCACCTGAAGTCGTGTCAGTTGAGCACATTAATGGGATGTGTCACTGTGGCTGACCTTCAGGGAAGATCCCGATGCAGCCCCCTTCTTTCAACCTTTGGTAGACCCCACGATACATTTCTTGCTGGTCGATGAAGGGAAGTATCTTGAAAGTCAATCCGTTCTGCCCTTCTGCCTTAGCTTCTGCCACCTTCTCTCTGATGCGCGCTGTCCCTTTCCCGGTGTCACCTCCAAACTCTCTCTTAATTCGGAGTTCTGTATCTGAGATGATTTCCACAACCTCTGCTGTTACCGAGTTGACAGCTTTTGACAGCATGATTTGCATTTTTGGAGTAAATTCAGACTTGAAACGAGTCCCTTTGCCGATAACAAGACACGGATCCTCTGGGGACAAAAAGACAAGGCCAGTCCCAGGCTTCGCCTCATCAGCTGCCCGAGCTACAGGTACTTTGCGGAGACTGAGTCCACCTATAGTGTCGAGGGGTATAGAATGCTTACTACTATCCATTTGACCGGCGAAGAAGCCGACGGCCTTCCGCTTCATGCTCTTCGCAGCTATCAAGAAAGCAACTCGGCGTCGAGATTCCCTGAACACTTCAAGGGTCATGAGCAGAGCATCGAGGAACTGTGATGACGGTTTGTGTGCGCATTCATAGGGATTATCCAGAGGCATACCTGATTATGATGAGGGGCGCCGACAAAGACGACTGGACCATCGTGAGGGATGTTGAAAGCACCGCGGGGGCGTACTTCTCTGAAAAATATCTGGGTGATTGCCCTCCAGAACATCAGAGAAATGTTATATGTGACTGGCGGCATGTTGAAGATGGTACAAGAGCGTGTATAAAGTATCGTGCGCAAAAGGTCATGAAGAAAGACAAGGAACGAGGCGTCGCTAGTTGGACGGGACATGGGCCGGTGTCAACACGGCCAAACTAAGTCATGAGGTCGGCTTCCATTTATTACTACGCTAATCTGCTTGCATGTGCATACAGTGTGATATGTCAGGCAACCAACGTATGTGAATGCGAAATGAAACTGAAAGAAATAACGGAGGAAAACAATCATTCAACAGATGCCCGAGGCTTGGTCCCACCAGCGGACGAACCGTTGCTCGTCACACTTGCCCGCTTGTACTTGAATATGTCATGCAATTTGTGAAGCCTGTCCTCTCCCGGAGGATCCAACGCATGCAAGGGTGATCGCGGAGCACTTCCGGATTCCCGGGCCACAGGTGAACTTGGGTCCAGCTCATTCCCGTTAGCTTCGAGTTCTGCCACCAGCCGTAAGCACGCTGTTTTGTGGCGCGGAATGTGACGTACTGGATAGGGTATTTGCAACAGCAACCGTCCTTTCTAGATCCTCCGCAGCCCGAGTAGCCAGTGCGCGGTTGATGTACTTCCGGAACGCCGGCCCAGTTGTTTCGAGAAGTTTCTCTACCTTTGGTCGTTTGTGCGGATAATTCTTCAAGAAATGATGCAGTTCTGTAATGCCCTCCTTGTGCATTGCACCGGTCGTCTCACTAGAGATGTGATTGATGATAGTAATAAGCTGGGCCTCTGGGTCTGGTTCTTCCACAGGAGGTGAAAAGCCATTGTTTGAGGATACGCTTGGGCTGGTTCGGTGACTTGGTGATGAACGACGGTTGTTAACGGAGGACGATCCTGTCGGAGAAATGGGTCGACTAGAAGCCGCTGAATATGGTCGACTGATGGGATCTTGTGGACTCCCACTTGTCCTTGTTGGGGGTTCTGCGGGTTTCGAGGCCGTGTTTAGTATACGATACACGTAGGGATATACGATAGTAGCGGATGGATCATCGAATGAAGCAGAGAGAATGTCGTAGGCTTCATCTCCGTAGTGAGCTGCGTGCCAAATAAAGACCACAATGATGCTAACATTAGATGTCACACGTACCAACCACATGCTGAATGATGACCTTGATGGTCCGCAACGGCATGTCTCCACAGGGAATCTTATTGGTCGCTCTTGCTCGCCACTCGTTGGGAGGAACAGATTGCAAAAAATGCTCCACTGCCGGAAGGAGTTCGACTGGATCTAATTTGTGATCCTTCAGATCTTGAGGAATATTGCGCGCAAGCTTCCACACGCATTTGAGAACGAGTTCAGCAACCCGTGATTCTTTCGACTCGAGCGGAGTGCCGACGCTTGGGAACGGCTTGACAATTTGCAGAAGAAGGGCGAACAAGGAACTTCGGGTATTTTCAGCACGAATTTGTCACACTGAATGCTGGTGTAAACTAACCGGAAGATTGACATTCTTCGGCCAGTTGCAAATAGGCGCAAGATGATCATGTTTATGAAGCGTGACAAATCCTTGACCCTGGGAACAGTGCTTTCGTCTGTCTCTAGAAGGCGTAATGTGAGTTCTTCGAGTAACGGCGTAAGAATTTCGACAGTTAACGACTCCGCAAGGAATGTATGGTCGCAGAACGTATTGAGAGTCTGTATGAGATGTTTGGCAAGCCGAAAATTTTCGTCAAGCACCAGTTCTTCTGGTCTCTCAAATACATGGGTCATTTGCAGTGTGATTGTCTCGATCAGGCCTTCGGTGTGCTCTGCAAGGTCCCTGTATTCTAGTGAAGCATGTCCGTCCTCAGGTTTCGTCATAAGTATCTTCTGTATCTTCTTGAGTGCGTCAACACTGCGAGACGGGTCGCTACTAAGGATGCTTGAGATCGTTATCGTAATATCGTTGGTGGCGTTGGAAGGGGCATCGTCGTAAGGAGCGGAGTCCACCAAAGTTTCGATGGTGTCACTGGATGGAAGGGGTGGAGTTTCTGCTGTTCGAGATCCATTTATTCGGGCCACATATGGCAGTTCGGATGGTTCCTCAGCTGACCGGATTGCGGCATTGGTAGATAGTGCGGGGACGGAGGGCCGGGTTACAGACCGGGGTTGTGCCAAGCGGGAGGGAAGCATGCTTTTGGGACGCAAGACAGAGGCAGATGTAACTGATGGAATTCCAGAAGTGCTTGTTGCGGATGGTGCGGTCACACCAAGGGGACCGGGTAGCTTGGAAGTCCCACGAGATGGAGAGGACAATCGGCCAGTGATTTGCAAGGGTGCAGGGGAAACAGATCGTAACGACCGACTGGGAGAACCAGGTCGTGCAATGCGAGATGTCGTGGAGGCAGCGGGACTTGCAGAGCGTGGTATTCCACCCACTTTCCCGACGGACGGTGATTCTGGTCGCGAACCGACGTTCGTCAGTCGAGCCACCTGCGGGGGGGGTGCAACAGTTTGGTGTTCTGGCTTGACAGGACTACTTGGACCTGCAACACGCCGAAGGCGCTCTTCGAGTTGTGTCTTATCTTTGGGAGAAAGGACTCCAACCAAAGTCCATACCTTCTCTCCAACGAGCACGTATACCTCACTGTGGATGACACGTTGGCTGACATTCCGTTTCAGTCCAGTGGCTGACATACCTAAGGACGGACAACGCAGACTTGCGGACAGCAGAGTCTTTATCAGCAATCATCGACCCGACGACGGGGAATGCTTTGTTGGGCTGATTACAGGCGCCCATTCCGTTACGTCTTAATAGATTCGCCAGCTCGTCCAACGTGCCTTGTCTAGTTTTTGCCACCTTAGCTCTCAGACCATGTTCCAACAACAGGTCAAAAACCCGACTGTATGCATAGACTTTCGGTAAGGATTGTATGATGGTCTGGACGCGTAAACGCATAGGCTCGCGTGCATCGCCAAGCTAGAAATGAGAAACTTGACAATGTTCTGCAATCAGATACCTTGACGACCGCTTACCTTGTAGATGAATGTTGGGACGAAGCAAAGAGCTTCCGAGTCCTCAAACTGAGCATCGATGCTGCGTAAGAAGGATATGATTGCTTCTATGACATCCAGGCATTTTGATGTTAAATTTGATTGTGGTTCATGAGCCTTGATAGAAACGTATTTCAACGCAAGGTCAGAGCATGCTAGGCCAACTGCACGCATATCGTCGACAGGAACTCCGTATTTATCTTCTCCTGACGAGGCAGCGAGGAAAAACTCTTGTATAGCGGAGAGCCCAGAAACATAATCATTGACTGCATTGTGATCATGACTGAAGAGCTGGGCGACTAATTCTTTAGACACGTGGGGCTCCATTTGATGTTGCAACAGGTCTGCGAGATCTTTGCGCGTTGGTCCAGCCTCGTTGATCCATTTCTGAAGATCTTTTGTCAACCTCGCGCGTTTCGCTTCCATGTGCATGCTAGAGAAAGGAAGTGAGGATAATGCGGTTGGTGTAGTAGCTTTTGTGGCTGGAGCAGCAACTCCCGGTCGTTTCAGTCCAACCTTCGCCGGCACTTTGGTCGTATTTAATGATTCTTCTATAGGCTCCCCCCTCGATTCAGGTCTTGCTGTACCCTGCGGCAACTTCCTCCTAACACCACTGAGTTTACTTGGAACTCCAGACGACACAGGAGCTGCAGGTGGTGGAGAGGGTGGTAGGGTTGGTGAAGGTAGAGGTGGAGGTACAGCAGTGGTGACTGAAGCCTTTACAACCGGTTTGGCTGGCGGTGCAGAAATGGGGGGAGGTGTAGCCAATTCTTTGGCAGCTTGAATGATCGGGACGGCAGTTTTACGAGATGCCGGCTTGAGGGCACTCGTGTGTGTCATGACCTTGTCGAAACCAACGAATGTAATCAAGGGTGGCAAGAGCGCTTGAGCGCCTTTTCTAACATCCGCGCTGCGATCGTCCAAGCAAGAAACTACAGTGCCAGCCCAATTGCTCAGGTCAAGCGGAGACGAGGGGGGGTTTTCCTTAAGATAATCAGATATCCATCCTAAGAGGGATGCCCGCTGGGTAGGATTTGTCGCTTCCAGTGCCGTACCGAGAAAGTGGACCATGGAATCTATGCCCTCACAGGCATTTGCTATCGCTGTCAAGGTTTGGATACCAGCTGCTCTGATGGGCGCTTTCTGGTCGGAAAGCACTGTTGCCACTGGAACCACGAATAATTTCGTATGCTTGTCGAAAGGCTTTCCCATGCCCGTTGCAATCCGTGAGACGATATCGAGAGCGAGGGATTGAACTGCCTTGTTGGTGTCAGTTACTCGGGCTTTCAAAACTTGCGCAATTTCGCCCATAGTCGGTTTCAGTCGTTTATTAGCGCCCTGGTCTAGAATCGCCTGTAATGTTTCTAAAGCCTCTTTCTTGGTCTTCCACGCATCATTCTTTGAATCAGCAAGAATCGTGGTGCCTTTCAGTAAACCATCCAGCTCAACTCTGGGGAAAAGGTCGTCCAGAGGATCTGCGGCGCCTTTGCCCCCCGCGGCAGACGTCGGAACAATCGAAGAAACATCAATAGATGTCCGGCTCGGCTGTGGGGTGGGAGTGCCTTCAGCCTTGTCAAACTCGCTCTGGATGGTTCCTAAAAGCTGTGGGTTGATATCCTCCAAAAAATCCTTGATTCCTATGCATAACCAGGTGAAGCTCGGTGTAGAGGCTCAAATACTGAAGACGTACCTGCTCCTGCAAAAAGTTTTACCGTGACAAGGGCCTTGGTTGCACTGGTACGTACGGCAGCATTGGAGTTCTTTAACGCGGTTTTGAGGAATTCGATGAGGTTACGAAGTGAGAGTCCAGTAATGCCAAATTCGAGGACTGCTGTATCCACCCAACTCAACGCATCGGCGAGAACCTTGGGAGCTTTCTGTTTTCCCAACGGTTCATATGCTAGATCGTCCGGTTTAGATGTCTGGCCGCGTTGAACAGATAGCAAGTCGTACCTTGATTAAGCACAAACTGCAAAGAAGTTTTCTCAGCAAAGATTGTGAGTGCGTCGCCTGCGGATTTCTTTAACTTTGCATCACCAAGTTTTTCACTCAAATGACCAGCTGACAGCGCTACGCATGACCTTCCAAAGGACGGACAACGTTCGGCAAGAATATTCAAGATACCATACAGCTTGGCCGAAACCTGGACAATGCGTGTTCAGCAGATTGTCAACCCAAGGGTCAAAAGCGGGATATACTTGGAAATTCTTTTCGTTCCAACCTTTCTTTGCAATCGCCCTCACGACGACCTCCGCATCTACATCTTGCACTACCCCTTCAAGCCAAACAGTCATCTCTTCACATGCAGCAAGCCTTGTTTTCCAGTTTGGGTCTCCGAGTCCCTCCATGACAGACCCGGGTATGAGGCTAGCAGCAAGAACTTCGGCATCTTCTGGGGTGTGCTTGTATTTGAATGCATCAAGAGTACTTGGTGGAGCCGGTGGAGGTGGCTTTGCACCTTTGGCAGCGGCAGCGGGAACAATTTTCTTTACCGCAGGTGCAACAGTTGCAGGAGCGCTAGACTTTGGGCCATCAGCGGATGCATCGCCATCGGCTTGGGCACCCTTCTTTGCCTGACATACGCGACTATGTCAGTGTCGAGTGTTTACGACACCAAAAAGACGAACCAGAAGTCTTGCAGGTGGCTTCCCTGCAGGTTTCTTTGGAGGCTCGTCTTGTAGAGGCACATCCTCGGCAGCAGGCAGTGGCATCGGTGGATCTGACGTTGCCTGAGCTGGAGGCTTTTTCTTAGCCGGCTCTTTTGCAGCTGGTGGCGGCTTCGGTGGTCCTCCGGATCCAGCCTTGCACTTGACAGTAGCTTTGTCGTAGGCTTCCTTCACCTTCACCTTCCGTACATCTGCCAACCCATCCATGAGAGCGTTGAGGGGCCGTTCTCCAACCATCTTCATCAACGTCCCTAAACATACAGCAGCCTCATTGCGAGCACCTTCGAAACTATCTTCCAGAAGGACCGCGAGAGGATCTGTGAGTGATTTAATCTGCCCCGGCTGGACTGGACTCGTCGAAGTTGCAAGACAACGCGCGAGAAACTTCAAAGTTCCCTCCTTGACTTGCGGGTTTTTGTTTCCTAGCGCTGGGAGCAAGTCAGGTATTATGTCGGGCAGAGATGTCTGGAGATTCCCGATTAGATATCGACTATAACACACTTGAAAAGCTCACGGTCGTGAAAACGGCATCTAGGGCAGTTCCTATCGCATCCGTGACATTGACTTTTCTCTCCTTCAGGCGCTCCAACATGGGAGGGACCACCGCCTCCCTAAGTCTTCCGAATGAGCTCATTATTCCCTTGGCAAGGCCCTCCATAACGTTGGCGGCCGTTATGACACAATTAATGTTCGCATCTTTATGTATACAAGCAGCCATGGATTTTGCGAGTTCCGCTAGCTCAGGCGCATCCCGAATCCGGGGAGTGGCATTGACGAGTGTGTGCAGCTCGTCCAGTACCTCCTTACGCTCCTTCCATTTCGAGGACGTGAGATTGGCCTGCAGATTTGATGGAAACTTGGCCACGATATCGACAGGTTCCGCAAGGCTGCGTGGATCGGGAAGATCCAGTTCTGTTGATACCAGATGAGCGGTTTCCAAATCCATGCTGGGATTACTTACCCGCCGCTGCCTCAGTACTCGCAGCATCCTCACCGGCACCAGCGTCTGCATTGGCTTCAGCCTCCCGTTGGTGTTGTCTGGTCAATCGTTCAGCCTTCAGAGTCCCCTTCCCCTTGCCCTCTTTCTCCATCCCTTCGAATGCCTCCTGTAACTCCTTGACCTGCACAGGCTTGAGCTCGGCGAGCCATGGGTCGATTGCTGGTCCAATGTACTGATATAACGCATGAGTGAGTTGCGTGCCTTCGGCGCGGACATTCTTGTCTGCATGAGCAAAAATCTTGGGTAACGCTTTGAGAACTGGGGCAGGTGGTGTCACCTGCGTCCCAAACACCCTGTAGGTAGTTGAGTGGTTGACGTATGAAGAAATGACATCTGTCAACCACTTACCGAAGGACCTCCTTGAGCGCAGAAACGCTGGCTGCCACCGTCTTTGGTTGCTTTGCCGCGAGACCGGGGACGATATCCGCCTACCAAGAGGTGAACATGATCAGAATGATTATTCTAAAGGCGACTGACCGAGACTCGATCGCACGCACCACCACCCCTGCACCAGAGTTCTCTACCTCGACATATTGCAAAATGAGTTCTATCGCTTGATTCTTTGTCCCCGCCCTGGCAGAACCAAGACACTTGTCAACCAAGGCTGGAAGCACCGCGTCTCTGGTTTTGGCAGCAGTCTCGCCTGCGAACTTGACCAATGCTACGAGACATTCCACGCCTTTCTCTTGTGCCACCGCGTTGGAGTCGGTGACTATCTTCTTGAGAAGATCGGGGTTGGATAGATATGGCTTGAAAGCCGGGTCTGAATCGGACGCAGTTGTTTGAAAGGTCTTGATGAGAGACTCATAGCCATTTACACGGGCTTTCCAATTCTTGTGTGCGAGTCTTTCAGATATTGGTAGTGACGAAAAGTCTTCTTCCTGAGGAGGGGGCCCGTCCATGCCCAAGGAAAGCCTTAAGGTAAGAGTTCAACGTTCCCTTGCAAACTTGACTTGGTCGATAAGCCAGACGCGCAATTATGTAATCGAAATAACAGCACGTGACCACTCCCACTACCGCGCAGCCAGAGACAAACCGACATCGGTGACAAGATCCCAGACTTGTTGTGCCTCCCCGTCCGCAGTGCACTCCTCGGAACTCCGCATCGCCGAAATAGAGTTGGAATAACGCTCAAGGACAGCTTCCTCGTCCTCTTTCAACCCAAGGTTGTGGAATACCACCATCAGCAACGATTGAACGTCCGATGTTGCTTCAAACATGGAGAGCTGCGCGTAGTCAGCTTCTGCCATAAGAAGGTGGGGAAGAGCATCCCGAAGTCCTGCTTCTGTGTGCCAATAAATCCTCCACTAGTTGTTGTCGAGAATCACATGCATGCATACCTTTTGCATTTGAAGAGGCGATGATACATCTAGCCAATGTGTGACAGGCAAAAGCACGGTGTTCCAACTCGTGACCAGTCAGAACCTATCCCATAGTTGTGCCAGGTTTGACTACAAAGGATACCCTGCGCCTTACCTGCGGCAATATCCCTTCCACTAGGCGTTGGCAATGTTTCGACATTCCAAATTCTAGGCCAACATCTGCGAGAAGGATAGTCCCAACTCTGTACAATGGAAACCTGCCTTGAAATTCAGCATGCCACAGCGATTGAAGCAGCGGTTGGATCGCCGTGACAGCTTGTCCCCGTCGCTGTCAATAAAAACAAATAAACAACCATTTCACGTTCCGAGTGTTCTCGCGTACACGGGCATGCATGACCTGGTGCAATTCATTGCTGATAAAAGGAAGTTGGGCCACACTGTCATCAAAAAAATACTCTTTTAAAACAAATGTTGAAGATGTTGGCTGGCGGGGTAGTAAAAAGTCACGGAAAAACTTGCGCTGACTCCTGCGTGCGTATATGAAATAAGTGGATCTGTGGCAATATTATGTGATTCGAAAGCAGGACCCACTCACCTCCGACTGCTCCTCAAAGCCAATATATGCCAGATCATGATCGCCCACTCCTGATATTGATCAAGTGAAAGACCCCGCCATGTCTCTGGATGAAGGAGCGCCGCCAAGGCAATATGATATGATCCAGCCCTAGCCAGCTGTTCGAGAACACATGAAATAGGATAAAGATCAATGCCATATTAACCCATGAAACTAACTGACCCTGTAAGCCCGATTGAGTGCGACATTAAGATGATTAGGGTCGTTGTTCCCAGCCTTGGAAAATGCTAGGACGAATGATTCTTCGACCGCCGCAAGATCATAACATCCTGTGGATTCGTCTAGCAAAGTTGGCAAATCGTGATTATTCAACAAGGCATACCCAATGTGCCCCATAAAATTGCCTGCATCGCATGTTGTCCGAGCAACTCTCGTTCGCACGACGCTGCTTTCTTGAGGTCAACCCAGTGATCGTACAGTCCGATAGCTTGCGCAAGTTTCTCAAAACAGAGCGTTAGAGGCTGGCCCTACGATCGACATTGGTTAGCCGATCAGTCAAACACGGTGGTTTAGTCGTATAGGAGTCTTACACCCTGCGGCTGTAGGAGCTTTGCAACATCAAAAAGGACCTCAGAGGGATGCAAGTCCGGCTGGATTTCATTCAGAAGGGGCGTGTCGTTCATAGATGAATCTGGAGGCAAGCGATGCAGCATGCTGTTTTCGGAGCTCATAAGTGATCTGTCCCTGCAAGAGGCGGAATCGGCTGAACCAACCTGATGCAGTGCTGCAACGTGACGCGATCGCCACTAGTACGTGCGACTGCGATCGCCTCTTGTAAAAGCTGAGATACACATGTTCAGTCAGTAAAGCGGTTCTCGAAATGATTGCGTACCTTGCGAGCTGCGGGATATTCCTTGCGTACATAATGCATACGCACGAGGTTGAACAATGCATGTTGTCGTATTCCTCTACGAACGGATCACAACTGGCAGTTGAGACGAGCCGTAATCGGTACGCACGAATCGTTATGATCGTGGAAACGCTGTTCAAAATATCTTCGTAAATTTTCGAGCCCGATGACATCGTCGCCTGTGGAGCGACCTTTTTCCCAGCTGAGAGGACATTAATCTATACATAGCTGAAAGGAACCGTCTGGTGCGAAAACCCACAGTTCCCATGGCTCTGAGCGAGCCGATGATTTCAAATCGGAATTAGTTTTGAAAATCCAGATGTCGGATGTGAGTGGATCTTTTTCCACGGGACTGTAACCAGCCTGATTGTCTCCTGCACACCAAGCCTGGTAGTCCCTTTGCAATTGCATGACCCCATAGAATGAGAGTTTGATGAAGCTGACGAAACAGCGCCGACAGAAGTAACCAAAGATCGAGCGACGCGCCTAATTGAATCAGCGAATGCTACTCTAGGCAAAAAGCTGACATGCATACGAGAACATTGGGCTAATACCAAACGATATTCAGTAGGGGAATCAAAGAAGAGTCATGTCATGTATGCACCTCGTCTTCAGCCTTTTCCACGAATATGGCAGGGGTGCCTAGAAGATAACTGAATAATTAGTGGGCATGGTCTGTGTGGACGACGAACTGTGAAAAAAGTTGGTCAATTGATCAGCGCTCGTGAGTTGGCCTGGCTGGCGCAATCTCGATCAGATAACCGCAGGACAGGATACCAGATAGCTCGGTCTCACTACTGCCTCAAAAGCCACGAGGAAGTTCCGGACATTAGGGGAGTCGGTGTCCGGTGCAGATCGCAACATGAATAGGATCTCCTGATGGGTCCTTGGTTGCACGACCTGATGAAGTGAGATGATTCGCGCGCGAACAGGGAGGGTGCCCACCTCGGAAACTTCGAAGAGCAAGAAGCGATATATGAACAACAGAAAATTTGGTGGGAGGTTGTTATGGAACTCTTTGAACACCAAAAGGAAGACGGCGACGAGATCGATGTGGTGTGGACGCAAAATATGGTGGACGGGGGGAGGTGTCCCTGGCCTGTACTTGTAATCCATCGTGGAAGAGAGATGAGAAGCACCTTCCTCTTTCCGACACCGTCAGATGGGTCCAAAACCAAAGAAGAGAGCTGCACCAGCCCCGGCGGTAAATACAGTCTTGTGCTCGTCCGGGGACTCTTGTTCACCTCTCTCAGGGCCAGCGTGCAGCGAAAAAGCAAAAAATAACACCAGGCCAGTCGTCCAAGCGGAGTAAACCAAGTGGAAAGGAGAAAGCGTTTGAAAGACAGTACATCTCCATCCCCGCTGCCTCTTCCGACCATGACAACGATCTTTCCGAGGACGATGGAGCCTTGTTGGACGACCTCGGGGACGCCATCAACTTTCTCGCCGTGTTGGACCAGCAGGGCATAGCAAGGTATGTCACCCGTCGAACCACACAGTCCAGCACCGTGAATCGCCATTTATCAAGGAGTAAAAAGGAGACTGAACGCCTCCGCCAACTCCATAAACCCGTTCGCCAGTCCAGAGCCGACGATCTACCTTCCGTTGATTCGCATGACGAAGGCTCGGAATCTTGGAGCACCGACATTGAGCACTCTGATGCAGAGACACAGTCAGACAATGCCCTTTCCGACGAACAAGAACCAGCCGAGTTGGACTCTGATACCGAAATGCCATATGAGCGTGTCCCACGGCTGCCCAAAGTGCCAGAGCCACAGACGCGTCGAAACATACGTGGTCTTCCAATCAAGCTTTCTGACGGCCGGATACAAGCTTCCGGAAAGGTGACCGTAGCGCCAGCTCAGACTGATGACGATGAAGACACGGAGGATTCTGTTCGATCTCAATCCCTGCCACCAACAGCGCCGCCAACCGTGGAAGACGTAGCGACTGGCGCTCGTTTCGGCCGACTCGCTGTCGTAGACGTGATAGGGAACAGGTCGCGCAAGGCTAGGATCCAGGGCGCAAAAGACCAAATAGCCAGCATTTGTCAAGAAATAATTTCCGACCCAGAAAACAGTGTCCGTTTACCCTCACCAAGGATTCCATCTTCCCGTCTCATTTAATATCTCAGCTAGGTTTACTTCGTCGTCTGCATACCTTTTCTCTCGAGACGATCACGACCCAGTCGCATTCGGAGCCAGTCAAGAATGATCTTGCAATCCGCAAACTGGCCATCCTCTCGCAGCTCGCAGTGTTCAAAGATATCGTTCCTGGATATCGGATACGAGCTCTGACGGACAAGGAAAGGGCAGAAAAGGTCAGTCAGATGGTTGCCCGAACACGTGAATGGGAGCAAGGCCTTGTACTCGTGTATCAATCCTATCTCCGCGCGCTCGAAGCCGAAATCAAAGGTAGGCATTACTTTGCGCCGCCTCGTGTTCCCGCTTTGAGCATCCATGAAGCCAAAAGCGACCTGGCCGATGTCGCCCTCAAATGCATGTGCACCCTTGCTGCAGATGTCACACATTTCAACTTCCGGGTAAACCTTATAGCATGCATTGTGGCACGGTTGAGCACGAAAACATGGGATGAGGTACGCTTTTTCCTTTTATTGTAGGGCTTGGCCTCACAATTCACTCAACTCGCAGTCATCCGATCTGTGTTTGAACACTCTGATCAGCATCTTCCGAAGCGATCTTACTGGTGTGCCTTCTCTCGAAGCCGTACAATTATTGAACCGGATGATCAAAGAAAGGCATTTTAATGTGCACCCAGAGGTTCTCAGATGTCTTTTGTATCTGCGCCTCAAGAACGAGTTGAACGTGCGCGCGTCGAACTCTAGAGTCGACAAGGAGGACGAGAACAAAACGCATCCCAAGGGAAGGACTGCGGCCAAAGGTAAATCGACGGAACGACCCTATTTGAGCAAGAAGGCGAGGAAAGCCCTCAAAGAGAAAAGGGGGATTGAACGTGAGGTACGCGAGGCAGAAGCGGAAGTAGACAAGGAAGAACGTGCTAGGACGGTGAGTGATGGAAGAGATACGGCGTGCCGCTTCGATTACCTGACGAGTGTGGCAAAAGCATACGGAAACCCTGAAGCTTCTTTTTGTATTGTATTTTCGAATACTCAAGAACCCCCATCCGACACCTCTTTTACCGGCGGCCCTGAGGGGTATATCCAAATACGCGCATCTCGTTAACATCGACTTCTTCAAGGATTTGATGCAGGTTCTCAAGAGCCACATCATACGTGAACCTAACGAAATCGGCCCAGACACCGGGGAATCACGTAGTTTTGTGGACCACAACACTGATGTACAGCATCGCTTGTTGTGCATTGTGACGGCATTTGAACTTTTGTCCGGACAAGGTCTGTACTGCTTGTATTATTTCTTGTCAAACATGTTCACGTGCCAAACATGCGATGATGCAGGCGAAGCGTTGAATATCGACCTCGATGATTTTGTCAATCATCTTTACTCCATCATATTACCGATCAGCGAGCTCCTGCGGATTGACGACGCGGGTACCTCGGGGTCTCGAACAGTCCATCATCCGACCCTCGCGGACATGTTGTTTCGTGCGCTGACGATGGCATTCTCCCCGCGAACTGCGGGCCACACTTTGCCCTGGCGGTCTGCGGCATTTTCCAAGCGTCTGCTGATTGCTTCACTGAGTTGGCCCTCTGCTGTGGCACTGCGCGCCCTGGATTTCGTGGAGAGCTTGGTCGTGAAGGAACCCAAACTGGAAGCATTGCTGACGACCGACGATCGTCATGTGGATGGGACGTACCTGCCGGAAGTAGGCGATCCGCAGCTTTGCCATCCGTTTGGAACGTCGTTCTTTGAACTGTTGCAATTACAACGACGCCACTATGATTCTCGAATACGAGAATTGGCCCGTAGGTTGTCTAGTTATACCAGGACATGACGGTGATTAGACGTACTATGGGTCCCACAGAATATCTACAGTACTTGACGTTGGACTAGAGAGTACAAAACAAGCGAGAACTGTGAAGACGAAAGGGGATTAAACTGATCATGAGTACAAAAGGAACCCAAGGAGAAGAAACAACAGTTCAAAGAAGACAATATCCAAAGAGAAACAAAGCAGGTAACAAAAATACAAGCGTTCGGTGGCGATGACTGTCCGAGGGACGAGAGCTCATGCGGGTCATGAAAGCAAGGAAGGCATCATGAAGGCCGTCGAGTAAGACGACGT
>JBBPQR010000061.1:0-22994 GCA_038092615.1 Boletus sphaerocystis | reverse complement strand
CTCGCTGGCACTGCCTTGTCTCGTTGGCGCTGCCTTGTCTCATTGGCGCTGCCTTGTCTCGTTGGCGCTGCCTTGTCTCGCTGGCGCTGCCTTGTCTCGCATCGCAGGGTTTGCCGCTCTCCCATGACCCCGAGCTCCATGCGGCGTACCCTCAGCGCAATTTCCCATGACCACGCTGGTCCACGCCCCGACCGACGCCGATTTGTACAAGGTCAAAGATATCGTGCGTCGAGCTGGGAGGGAATACATCCAAAGATCTCCATGCCGGGGGTGGCCTTGTCTACTGTAGTGGTGATCGCTCAAGGGGAGATATGTACCCATTCGATGTTTCAGTTGAGCATCATTGAATCCACATGGCGTCCACAGAGAGGAGTGGGGGAATTCTCTCTAGACCGTTGTAGTGTCAGGAGTCGTATAAGAAAACGCGACTGTGGCCCGGGAGGAGGATACTTCTAGCAGAAAGAGACTAGTGATGCGAAAGAAGACGGTGGTAGTGGGCCAACAAATACACGGTTCAATGCCAGTGACAATACAAGTGGTGAGCGCGAATGAAGTATAGTCAATCTGCGAGGGAGGGGACAACGTTGTCGATCCTGTCTGCTGCATCCGTCAGGCAACTCTCCAAGGATTGGGGCCGTGTACAGCATATGCAGTGACAGGTAAGATGGTGGTAGGGCTTGGGGATTCGAGCCGGCGAGAGCTCTTGTCAGGGGGCTTAACCGCTACCCCAACCGCTGCCTTTCCAGGGTCCTAGGCCGTTTAGGCGAGCTAATAATCACTTACCACACAGTGGAAGTTGGCAAAGCAGTAACCACGAGGAGTACGCAGCCCAACCCTCTGTGGGATTAGTCTGCGTAGATGGGAGATGATGGTGGGGAGGAGGCTTCTTATCAGCGAGAGCTAGCAGTGACCGGTATAAAGAGTGGACCAGGACCCTTTCGAGTCCAACCAGCACTTTCTCGTTCCCATGGGTTATTATGCCGGAACTAGCTGGTATGAATTCCTGTCCCAAGCAATTCCGGTTGGGATACGATGAGCAACATTGAATTGGACTTGGTGGTGATGCGGTAGAGCCAGGTTGAGCCAGTACACTCGATTCTGGCCCGACTAGGCTGAACTCTGAAACTCGAAATTTGAACAGTCGCATTAGGGCAGTAGTCAAGGAATACCTTTTCGTCTCCTCCATGGACTTGGTTACTGCGTATCGGATAGACGATCGGGTGCAGCTACTAACTTGTGCTCGAACGTTATCCCCCAGTGATCGCTTTCTTGCTCTAGTCACTACCTCTACCAGCGACGTCTTCTGCAAGGCGAAATGTCCTTCTTCAAGGGGCTTCGAGGCCTGAGGAAAAAAACCTTGCGCGCCCACTGCCAGTGGTACCGAAGACTCGACCCCGCTTTCTACGATTGGTAGCAATGCGTCAGACGCCATCCAGACGCTCTTAGTACCTGCTGTACACGCAGTCGCAGGTGTAATCGCAGGTGTTGGTGGTATTATCAAGGGTGCAATCGGGGGACTCCTAGGTATCTTCAACTTCTAGCTGTGATTCACTATTGTTCTCGGGCATTGCTTCAAATGCTAAACCTCGCCATCACAGAGATGGGTCCAGAACAAGGACGACATAGAGCGACTTACTCTTCGGCTACACCTGATCCGCTGCCTTATAGATGACGCACCTGTCGCTCGAACCCCAGGCTGTCGAAGAAAACTTGAGGTGGCGGTTGCTCCGGTGTGTCGTATCCCTCGCAGGAATCATGCGTCAAGTAATAATAAAGTTACTTCACTTCCAGCGCATTGCAAACGCCCACGTCTCAACTTGAAAAAAAAAGGAACAGCGTATCCGTGGATCTCCCACCCTCAAACAAGAAATGGCGGCCAAATGCATCACTGGTATCAATAACCATCTTTTAGAATATATCAGTCCCGGTCGAAGAATTTATCATGTTTCTGACTCGTTCGTCTAACCCGGTACTCCCCCTAATGTACCTTCAGAACGTTGTGCTTGAAATCAAATCCAGTTCCGAAAGAATAGCACAATCCTACCTCACGCAAATGAGAATGATCGAAAATTTCATGGAGACAGAGGGTACAGGACGGCTACCGGCCGCCGTCTCACGTGGTCATGCGACATTGGTTGATGCGACAGGACGGGAGCATACTATGCTTCTTGATCAGTGCCAATACTTGGACGTACGTACAACGTGAACATATGCGTCGATGAAATTTAACACATGATTTTAGGAACTTGATGCCATGCTGCATGCCAGCCTGTTGCAGTGCAGGCTAGACGAGGCTGAGATACAAAGACGGTACATCGAAAGGAAACAATGCGATTTCGTGGTTTACAATAAGGCTGATTCGGGCGCGATCCAACTGACAAGGGATAGTCATATTTGGTCAAACTTGCAGTCGGGGACGAGAATTTTTGTGAGGGTCATTACCGAAGGGGTCGCTGATTGGGTTAATGCAGCATACAATTTCCCTTGTGGAACATCGAATGCTGTCGATGTTGTGGCTGCATTGCGACGTGGTTGCAACATCACTTGGTAAGTTCTTCTCTTGCACATCTTCAGAGGGCTAACAATGAACTCAAAGTCCACGCTGCGAGCGGCGGTTCCAAATTACCCGCACCAGCAGCGAACGAAAGATGGCGGACAATATCAGCAGTCAGCAAGGAGCTGTTACTACATCCACAGCTGAGGCGTATCTCATTCGGAATTTTGTAGCAAAGCAAGTGGTATGTTTGGAATCACAACGTTGAATGCTGTGCAGTGACTTGTATTAACCTCTATTATGCATCCCCCCCTGCCAGTTTGTGCCGGTGCGTGGGCTGCACCTCCAACTTTTCGCCACCTACTGACCCTTTTTCTAGAAGCATAACGATGATCGTTTCTATCCTGGTGTTCACGAGGCATTAACCCTCATTTCCCGCCTCCAGAATGTGCGTATTACTCCCTATCTGGCTACCCGCCAAAGACTGATTCTTTCCGTACTGCTTCCTCATGCCCCTCAGCCTGTATGTGTTCTCGTGCATTTAACTGTTTCCAACAGCTATAGTTGTGCTATGGTCTTACTTCTAGTTTGTGGATGTTCCGCATACTCAACTATTTTCCAAGAGCTGACATTCGCTGTGTCGCCCCCGTTCCCCTGCCCTGATTCCCACTTCCAGAGTGTATGTATCACTTGTATCCGGTTATTCGTTGACATTTACTATGTTGTGTTCTTTCCCCAGCGTTTGCATGTTTGTATACATCTCGCTATTCATCAAAGGTCGACCCTCATGCAACCTCACCTCCACCCCGTGTATGTACTTGCATATCTGGTTACTGACTGATCACTGACACCATATTTCCTGACGTCTTCAATATGTGCGCGCTCTCGCCCGCCTAGCGTTTCTATCTTCTTATCCGGTATTGCCTCCATTCATAGTGAGCCACTGACAGACTGTCAGTCAAAGGCCAAAAACAAATGTTCAGTGGAGTTGATCTCCGAGTCAGTCGAGTGTGTGCTAAGATAGGAAGTATTAGCGCAACTCGATGGAGCCGAATGAATCTTTTGATTGTGTGCATTCATCTCACGTCGGCCATACTATGTGCTAAGCCGTCTTGATGAGCTAGTTGGCATGCGATGATTATCCAGACTTGATTTTTTTTCTTCTTGATGCGACAGTGACCAAAGCATAGGCCTCGTATACTCGGGAATGGATCAAGGCATCTGGAGCGGGGTGCTTTATGAACCTTGGGCTTGAATTCTGATGGTCTCTTCATGACTTGCGATTCGAACGTGGGGGACTCGACCGCTGGAGCGTCTCTATCTATGCAAAGTGTACGTTCTACAGACATTCGTCGACGCGGTCGTATACATATCGTGAACCTATTCATGTAATGATACAGGCGGGTGTGCTGATGACCACCGGAGAGCCGCAATAGGGTCCAATCAGCATAAGACAGGCGCAAGGGCGACTACTACCCCGCAACGTCTCTTCACCTCCACGCTGCCCAGTTGTTCAGTTAGAATAACTCGACCGCACCCAACATATGCACCCAAAAAACAAGAGGAGGAAAACGGACAACCCAAAGAAAGGTCTTTGATACATTTAAAGATCTCAACGGAATTACGACAGAGCCAGAGGGACGCGGGTCATACTCGCGACACGACCATATTCGGACACGAGCAGACACCAGGTGAATTGGATTTGTGTGATTGGGGCTGGGGGCGAGATAGGGTTTGACGGTGAGAAACGGAGAGTGACGGATATGTCGTGTCCATTTGTGATAGTGAACGGATCCTGAATTCGTGAATGGAACCCGGAATATCGTCCGAGCAGGAAAACTAGCAATCACGGACAAGGGTTTGAATTACAAGCATGATCAACGCCCCCCAAAAAAGGCGCACCTCTTCGTGATCGACCATTTCGCGTAGTAGCCGACGCGAGTTGATGCTACGAGACAAGATCAGCCCAAAGATATCAGGCAGAAGAGATGATGATGCTCACACAGCCAGAAATGAATTAAGATAAACTGAATGACGGACTCGTCGGTACACTGTGAAGCGAGAAAGGGCGGGAGCTTACATTGACTCATAAGAATATACGGTACGAGAAACCCCCCATTGGCTGGACATGCAAGAAACTTTCATTGTGTCATATCCGTCAGCATCGATCAAGAGTTCAGAGTGAGGTCCTACCAGTATGAGAAAGACAGTTACATCGATGCTAAAGGGAAGCCGTGAGATCAGATCTGCATAGTGACGACGACGAAGGATACCTCGTCAGTAAGCCCGCGTTAACAACCACGATCGTCAATCTCATGACAACACTGCGTAATCTGACCCAACTCGTTGGCGCTATCCTGCCTCAAGGACAACGATAAAGCTTACCGTCCGACAGTTCTCGACCTGTGAAGCAAGTACACCTGCGAGCCCGCGATAAGGAAATCACAGACTGTCGTGGAGATGGAAGACACCAGCACGACGAGCTAAGTCGATGTACCCCGGTGCGATGTGAGACAATCCCATGAGTTAGAAGATAACAAAAGGGACGGGAATCGACTGACATTGTTTCCCCTCGTGCTCGCCCATTCCGGGTCTTGAACACTATGGGTGATGGAATGTCGGTCAGCAACAGGTAAGGGGGGACCTGTCACCGGCGTACCTCTCTACCAATAAACCTTGATAGCTATGATGAGTATGGATACACGCTCGACGTCCTACAACGCGCACCGATGTTAAAACCTACACAAAGTTCATTTGAATTCGCCCGAACAAGATGGACACGACTGACCTAATGATATAAATGCCAGCACCACCTAGAATTATCAGAATGCTAATCCCATGGAGCACGCGATCGTGTGCCACTTACAATCGGAAGAGTCAACAGCCAGTTATGAAAACTCACTAGATTGGTAGAATACCAGGTGAGATGAATCCCGCGACTCGGTTCAGCGACGAGGTACTCACATCTCCAAATACGATGAGCATACGCCCTAATTGAGAATGACGTCAAGATTACACCGGGAAAATGAGGGACTTGGAACCCACAATTGCACTACAAATGCGATCACAGACTGTTCAATGTCAATATTAATGTCAAGGAGACGAATCCGAACGAAAGTGCTTACGGAAATGCCCATTGATGCCTGGACGCATGGACCTTTGAAATTAAAACGCGACGTTTCGGGAAAGGCGCATACACGTACCTCGAATGACCTGTGTCAGGTGGCGACGTCAATCGATGAATTGCAGATATGGAAGAAAGCTCTTACGGTGTGACATCACTTAATTTGACGATGTTATCGGCCCAAACGATTGTATATTGGTATATTGACACGGACACGAGCGCTACTTGAACCGTACCAAGAGTGCTGGCAGTGTGATGAGTTCGTCTGCGAGACAATTCCAGGAGATCTACCTGAGGGATGCAACCTAGCCGGGCGGTGAGTAAGTTCAAAAGACACGCAGGAGAGGATGCACGGACAAGGATCTTTAGGCGGCAACTGTCTTTGGGGAAGGAGTGAAAATAGTAACCTGTTTGCATCAAGGTGGCGCCATACAACCTATCACGAGTGAGATGTCCTGTTCGTACTGGGCAGTGTGGTGGCGTACATGCTACAGAAAATGACACCTGAGCCAAGTGAGCGCGACATTGATGAGTTATATAGCTACCGACTCACCGAGGAGATGACATCCAATGTGAGGGATGATGATACTGAGGGACATCTTGGCGCTGTTGGAGGCGAAGGTGTGCTACGCACAGGCGGAGGGTTGAAGAACGAACATGGACGCTGTTGCTCTCCTGTTGATTCATTCAGACAAGGTATTAAATGCGTGGAGTAAATCGGGCCACTCCGAGATCAATTTGAATTACTACATTTCAAACCGGAGCCTCCTCGTCACCTCCGACGACCCGCTTCACCATCTCAATCGATAGTCCAATGTAATTACTAGGCTCGCATAATAGGCGTAGTTCGTCCCTTCCTAACCCCATCGAAGCGACCTTGTCGTCTGTGCATAGCAGCTCGAAGAACGGCACACCTTCACGTGCACACCTTTGACAGAGATCATACACATGGTCGTGTGCAACTTGCCGCCCCATCTTGTCTGCAAGAGCCATCATCACCGCCTCGGAAACGATCCCACCTTTCGTAAGTTCCAAGTTCTTCTTCATTGCCCCGGGGTGCACTTCCAATCCAGCGACAAGATCGACCGTATGTCTCATCGTGGCGCACGTGAGCTTGGAGATCTCCGGTAATGCGATCCACTCAACCTCCCACGGTCCAGTAGAGCGCTCATGGTCTGCCACCATCGCCTCGTACAGCGAGCTGCAATGAGCACGCACGCTCGTAGCCATCGCGGTGATATACGCGCACGAGATGGGATTGCGCTTTTGCGGCATCGTCGAGGACGATCCACGTTGGCTATAAAAGGGCTCAGATAGCTCCCCTACCTCAGTTTGCATCAATAGCTTGACGTCCGTGGCGAACTTGGCACAGGTCCCAGTCAAGAGTGCAAAGAACCCCCCAACTTCTGCAATACCATCCCGTTCCGTGTGCCAGGCAATCTCGGGAACTGAGAGCCCGAGGCTCTTCGCGAGTGCTTCCTGGCATCGGACCGCCTTGTCGGCAGGAAGCGACGCGAGGGTACCAGCTGCACCCCCAAACTCGAGCACCAGCACCCTCTCCTTGAGTTGCTCGAGTCGCTGCTGGTGTCGCTGGAAAGTCGCGAAAAGACGCGCAAGTTTGAAGCCCAGGGTCATAGGGACAGCCTGCTGGAGATTGCTACGAGCCGCCATTGGCGTGGCGGCGTGACGTTTTGCGAGCGCACCAAGGCCCTCAATGATGTCCCGAAGTGACGCAGAGATGATCTCCAGCGTCGACGCTAGCTGAAGGACAGTTGCCGTATCCGTTACATCCTATTCAATTCCAGTCAATATTCTGTCACCCGGTGGTCGAAGGTATGAATCACTTGAGTTGTTGCACCGTAATGAGCCCACTCTCCAAGACCGTGGTGCTTCTTGTTAACCCCACGAACGATCTGCTTTACCAGACCTAAAACTGGATACCCGATCTTCTCGGTCTCTCGCTTGAGCTCTTCCAAGTCGACGTTATCAACATTCGCGCAAAAGGCATAGATCTCCACAGCAGCATCATCAGGAATGATATCGAGATCTCCTTGCACACGAGCGAGACAACCCTCAAATCGAAGATAGTTGGCGGTACGTGTTCGGTCTGACCAGATGACGGAAACGTCTGGAGTAGAGAATATGTTTTGAAAGATGTATGAGCAATCCGACATGGGATGAAATGATAGCGGAATGGTTCGCTAGTGAAGGCTAGAAGCCCATTGCTTACGTATGTAGTGATGTCCATACATACAAGTTGATCGTCGGGGTAACACGCTTACATGGTAGTTTACAAGACAAAGGAGCTCACAAATACATGGTACATATCATCGTGTCGAGGCTGATCGATCGATCAGTGATTATCAAGGCGGGAGACAGACGCGAGTTGCTCTTCAAGTTTCTTCAATCTTGCAACTTCGTTAACATGTGCAAATGGATCAATAGCTCGGATCTCCTGAAATACCAAGAATGAGAAACTGACGGATAAGACTACAAAACCAAACCCACCGGATCAAGAGGATCTTCCCCACCATCCTCATCAAGCGGTTCCCAAGGCGGAGATTCAAAGAACCACCTGTAGATGGCACGAACCTCAGTAAACTGGCACGTCCACGCAGACACAATGGAAAATGTACTGACAATTCGTCTCCCGCTGGCTCAGGTCGAATCTTGTCACGGAAAAATCTCCTGATTCGTTTGATGGGGCGTTTGATGGTAGAGAGAGGTGTGAATACGTAGTTGCCCGCTTGATCGTATCCATTGCGAAAGACACCAGTTGGGGTATCAGCCCACCAAGTAAAATCGCCACCGTCACCTGCAGTGACGTCAGTAGCACCCGCAGCCGGCGCTTTGGCTAAGAGAGCAAGAGAGACTGTGGTGCTCGTTGTGTCGGTCGCTGTATCACGTGAGCGTCATCAACAGTGTGTATGGATCAGTAGAGCAAAACAAGGACCGTACACTTGTCCGAAAGGTACATGGAATACGCAGGACATACGTATATGCTTGTGACGAGGCACTTTTCGACGAGCTTATCGACTTGGTAAAGGGGTTCCAGTACCACGCCGGGTGGAATGGAAATTTGGCGGGGGCGGTGCATGATGAGCACTGCTTCTCGCTTGTTGCCCCGTTCAAGTACCCATTTTCCTTTAATGGGTGCATTGGCGATGCCAGGGACGTCCCTGTGGTTGTTGCGTGTGCGTGGATAGTCCCCCGTGAAGATGTAGAACCATCACTTACGCTTCCTCGTCCGCATCCAAGTCCTTGCGTTTAGCTCCGCGGGAGGATATGATGAGATCGTCCTCAACTGGACCTTCCTGTGGCTGGAAGTTGGCCAAGTTGATTTTGAGGCCGTGCTTGTCCAACTCCTGCTGGAATTCGGGATCATAGATGTTGCCTTCTACGCACATCTTTCCCGTCTCCGTGTCGACTAAGCCGTATGTGCCGACCTGCCGATGGAGTTCAATCGTCGGGAAACGCTGGGGTCAGAGTGATAAAGCAAACCTTGACTTCGTGGAGTGGATCCCAGTTGGCATACTTTGAGGATGCATAGCGGATAAGATCGATGTACTTGCGATGCAAGTAGGAAGTCATGGCAGTCACAAAGATAAGGGCGCTAATGCGTGGTGGTCAGAGACAGAAAGCAGCCATCTTGCACAGGAAGGTCTTTATTTATTTATACTAGCCTCGGTTAGTTCCGAACTTGAAAGCTTGATACTCGCCCTCCGTCGTAAGTGATGTGATTGTACCATGAGATGCCTAATTGAACTTCAAGCTGCTCGATGAGACACCGCGGCGGATTCGCCCGCGACGGTGACGCTTCTTTCAGAATGCCACAACCCTATCAGACCGTGCGCGGTAACTCTTCGCTGACGGTACTTACTAGGTCATATTATCAAGCTCAGGCAGAGAAGAAACTTGTTTTCAAGAATGTCTAGTGCATATATGGTGAACATGGTAGTACGGAGCGGACACGTTTTTGCAGTGGGATCTGCCGTGGTTTATGTTGATTCTTCGATTATCGTCCTCGAAGCAACTCCGTAGAGCGCGGCACGTAGTAGCATCGCCAACTGCTTAGCGACCTCCGCCTTTAACACCTCTCTCCTTCTCCCTCTCTCTCCTCCCTCCTTCCCCCTCCCTCTCTCCTCCCCGCCATGTCTCATACCACCATCCCTCTCATCGCATCTCATTTCCTCGGTAAGTCGACAGTCGCATGACAATGATAACATTAACGTGCACCAGGTGTCATTCTCTGCAGTTTGTGCGCATTCACTCTACTTGGTGGTCGTGGAATCTCATTTGTGATAGGTTGTATGGCCTCACCTTGGCGCAAACATGGTACTACTTTCACTCGTTCCCCAAAGACAACTTCCACACAAAGATCCTCGTCAGTGTTCCCTCCCATGTATACCTCTCAAACTTACTCACCCCCCGGCTAGGTTGCATTCCTCAGGTAGACCATCTGAATTGTCTCGTAGAGGAACTCATCGCGCCGTCAGTACTCTTGGCACGGCCCAAGTCGTGCTCGTTTCCGCGTCAATATACCAGTACACGATCGTCTGGGCTGGGGATGCCGTCATGTCAGGTTATGTTACAGCGTAAGCTTTCTCTCGCACCTGTGATTGACGGATTGACGTCGCCACCTGACGCAGGTCATTCGAGGTGCGTGTATGCGCCTGGCTGAGACATCGCGTTTTAATTTCAAAGGACCATGTGTCCAGGCATCAATGGGCATTTCTGTGAAGCGTTTTCTTTCAATTTCTTCCGCTTGACATTAATATTGACATTGAACAGTCTGTGATCGCATTTGGAGTGCAATTGTGGGTTCCAAGTCCTTCGTTCCCCCAAGATAATCTTGACGTCATTCTCCATTAGGACATATGCTCATCGTATTTGGAGATGTGAGTGCCCCGTCGAACAATCGAGTTTCGCAGGATTCGATCTCACCTGACACTCTACTAATCTAGTGAGTTTTTGTAACCGGCTGTTGACCGCTCCGATCGTAAGTGCCACACGATCGCGTGCTCCACGGGATTAGGATCTTGATGGTTCTAGGTTCTATTGGCATTTATTGCACTAGGTTAGTCGTATCCACCTTGTTCAGTCACCATCATTCAAATGCACTCGCGTAGGTTTTGGCGGAGGTATGCGTCAGTATGATGTCGAGCGCGTATCCATACTGATGATAAATATCAAGCTATGTTGGCAGAGACGTACGTTGGCTCCATACACTTCCTCGTCTGTTGCTAACCAAATGTCCACGATAGTGTCACAACCCCGGAATGGCGGAGCACGCGCGGAAGCAACGTCAGTTGTCACACTCCCCTTTTGGTAGTACCTCGACTCATGGGATCGTTTTACCCCACATCCGGATATATTGCTTAGCTCTCCGCGTTGATATTTTACCTCGCCTCGATAGCTTGTGATCTTCTTATTGCGGGTTCGCAGGCTTACCTATTCCACAAGTCGAGAACTGCGATCGGACGGTATGTTATTCTTGTCCGGAGAGGCAGAGTAGAATAAACAAGTTGGGTCAGGTTAGGTGGACTTATCACCAGGTTGACCATCCTGGTCGTCAATGTCGGCTTGTTAACGAGGTACCCTCATTCGTCACGTTGGGCCACCCCGATCTCATGGTTTTCCCTTTAGCATCGATGTGACTATCTTCCTCGTACTGGTAGGACCTCGCTCTAGAGTATCGATCGGTGCTGACGGACGTGAGATTGTCAGTTTCTGGTGTGCCCATCCAATGGCGCGTTCCTTGTACCGTATATTCTGATGAGTCATTGTAAGTTCCCCGCCTTTCCTTGTTTTGCAGACGTATCAACGAATGTATAATTCAGGTTACCTGAATTCATTCCTGGGTGTGTGAGCATCATCGTTTCTGTCTCGTGTCTGTGATACCTTAGCACTGATTCTGTCCCGCAGCCTCAATTCGCGTCTGCTGCTACGCGAGTTGATCGACAATGACGAGGTATGTCTCTTTGCGTTAACCAGACTTGGGATTCAAGCCTGGTTGATAGTTTGCCTGTCCGAACATTGTCGCAAGCTCCGTGGACGGTTTTGGGATCCGTCCACCATCCCAAGCGGACTCCCGGTGTCCATCGCCATCGCCATCGCAATCTCAGCCCCAACCCCCGTCACCGCCCCAGTCACACTCACACACACCGAGCCCCTCCAGCGTCGACCCGTGCCCGATCGCGGTCGTGTCAAGAGTATGAACGGCATTTGTCAAGCTCCGCCGGAGCCCGTCCCCGCTCTGTTGAGATCTGTTTTTGAAAATGTAATGAAATATGTTTTTCCTTCATTGTGCTTTTTTGGTATGTGCGTTGTGTGCGGTTGAGTCGTCATGGCTCTGGTGGTCACCTGTCGTGTCCACTTAATGTTAACTGCACTTTGGGAAGCCGGGTCTCTGGCGCACGCAAAGGCAGTGGCTCGGGGTGGGGACGGGAGATCGTCGTTTGCGTGAAGGTGTACAAAAAAAGAGTGGGGACAGGCGATGCGTGATGCCATGAATCACGATCGGATATGGTACATATAGACAAGTATGGGCGCTCCCTGTGAATTGTGATAGACTAGCTACCGCTTTATAGACCGATGGTACGTACACGACCGCGTCGATGCATGCCAGGGTAGGCGTACGTAAAATCATCAGATCACACTTGATGTGATAGTTGATTTGTTTGCTCAATGTATTGGACCTCAATGTATTGGACCAGCCGACGGGGCAACTGAGGGAGACACGGCGCTTCTCGCCGGAGGATATGTAATAGCATCTCATCCTCCCATATTGCATGCACGAGGCGTATACTTGGATCAACGACAAGATTGTTCAATGACTGGTTGGTTGGGATGGCCTAATGTCATGCATACTTGAAGTGAATGTCGATCAATCATATCATCTCGTTAATTTAGGACTATCGTGACAGTGGCGTCAATCATTGATGCAGGATGTATCCTGAAGCAAAAAGAAAAGAGCTATGTAGATCGAGCAATCAATGGGAAACAAGATGGTATGATCCATGTTACGTATTGAATAAAGATATCCATCGCATCCACCCTCACCCGCGTGATGTAATCCACTGTCGATGTCGCTGCCAGCTGCTCGCTTCCATGAGCACAAGTGCCTTGAGGTCGTCTTTGTCGAACGGTAATCGTGGATCTGCCTGCAAAGCGCCAACGACGTACGATCTGAAATCAAGCACGAGGCAGTCAGTCGCAACGAAAGAGCGAAAACGACGGGCTTATCAAAGTAAAAGACTCACATGACCGTGCTCTCTTTGAGCGGCTCGACTCGGGAGCCTGTCCGGAGTTTCATGCACATTTGATCGAGTGGCATCTTGTCGACATGCCATAGCTTGTATGCACGGAGTTGTTGTGGTCGAGGCGGTTCGGGTATACAGTAATGTGGCACGGGCGGTCTTGTCGGACCGTCGACGCTTTGCGGAGGCATTGGAACCGTGACCGGGTTTGGTTTGAGTTGGCGCGGGTTGACCTGGCAAGAACAAATCGATACGTCGAGTGTCTTGCCGTCTCTGTTGGCTATCTCTTGCAATCTGTCATATACCATGAGCGCGCAATGGCAGTCGTTCGCCGCGTCTAGAGGACCAAACAAAGAGAAAGAAGCGATGCGTGACGCGTGTCAGTAGCTCCGACATCGTAAATCAGGCGATAAGCTGTCTTACATTCAACCATGCTGTGCGAGAGGTCGGCCTCCCAATTCGAGGTGCGTACCCTACCTTTGAGAAGCGTCCTACCGAGGTACATGGCAACCATCTTGGCGAGGCTGACGATCTCCCGATTGTAGATAGAACTGAACTTGTCATCGGCCTTGGTGGCAAAGGCGCCGAGTTCCACAAGTCCCTTGGCTCGAATTCCAAAGTCACGATAGAGTTTTTCGCCATCGTCTGACAGAAGTAATGTGTGAGAGAGAGAGCAAGTATCCGGTCACGAAACTCACTGAGAATGTTGGCACCGGTTTTCACGATGTTTGCAGATTCGATGACCTCCTGTCCGTGCGTCAAGACTCTTAAACGAATCGCGGAGGGATGCGATGACGAACCAAAACTTTCCTGGGGAACCCTGTCGCCGAACATCAACTTAGATTCGGCAGAGCGACGCAGCATTAATCCAAACGCATACTTTTCATACTGCTGACTTGAATGAGCAGGATCGTTTGATGGTCGCACAGTTGTACTAGAGCCGTCCGCCTCTCTTGTGCACCGGGATGCCACATAACGCGCCACTCAAGATCGAAGCCCAGAGGACTATGGAAAGTGATTTAGCCTCGAATACCAAAGGCGGAATGATGCCTCACCCTTTTAAAGTCCGTACGAGACTGTTTGCTTCACTTTCGGATTTGGTATACACTACGGCTGGGGTGTTTTCATATTCCATGAAGGAGTATACAGGAAGCGACTTTTCTCCTTCGTTGACTTTGCCCGAGCTGTTCTGTGTTGACGAACCCGATGATATATCCCTCGTGAGCTGTATGGCTTCATGGGTCTTGGCAATACTGTGTTTTGTTTGACATTGGGCCCGTTTGTGATGGTTATCGTTCGGCAGAGCTGGTTCACTGGACGAGTTCTTTTTTTTTTCCGTTTAAAATTTGTGTACTCACTGAGCACGTATCATTGAGTGAGCTCCCGGTTGACGTGTTTTGATCTTTGCAAAGCTCGTCATAGCAGCAGAATGGCTCCCTTCACCTAAATCTGGTGGAAGTATACACGGACGCGTATCAAAAGTGCGTTTCATTGCTTCTTGACTGGGCATTTGAGTGCCTGAGACCGTCACCTTTGTCGAAAATTCATTCGGGAAGATTCTGTAGAGGTATGACGTTTGGTTGATAAGGTGCGGACGAAGCATGCTCATCACAAGTTTTACAACACGTACTCCTTGGCAGTGCCAGTGCTAGTTGGAGGTGTTTGTTTGACCGACTTTGTGGGCGCATTGACACGGTCGCCGTCGAGAATTTCAAGGGACCACTCAGAACCGTCGTCGTCGATGATTACCGTCCTCATTCCTACGCGCTATTCGTATGAGACACTGACAAGTATTCTCCACCAGACGCGAACAACGAGATGTTGGTCGTCACGTGATGGCGTTTAATTGCTTGCGCGACGCGACCACGAGACACGCGATTTCGTCCATTGTAATTGTCCAGGTGTGTTCGACACTCTTACTTTCAGCTCACTTACATTCGCAGTTATGATCTTGATCATCATCGGTCATGCTTTTCCGGTGGCACATGCCCCTAGTCAACTGTTGTCCAAAGTTTCTCAAGAATAGCAAGCCATTGGACTACACCATTGTTCCCATCGTGTCAATATTATCTGAATGACATCGGATAAAGGATGTGAATTGTGCGTCATACCACCGTGGCTTCACGATCAAATACCACACGTGAGCCGAAGTTCCATCAAGGGTATGCTGAGGCTCGGCGCTCAGAAAGAGTACCCAAGGTTGAGATCCCTTGCACGTATGTTCTATTAGGTGTCTTGTGAGCAACTCTGATCAAATAATCCAGCAATTGACTGATTCTGATTTTAGCATTCAGCAACCGCTCGTCGTATTTTGTGACGAGGACGACCACCACACGATCATTTGACGCTGTCAAAATTTAGCAGTTCTAACGACCGTGTTGCGGCATAGTTACGTTATTACTCGTCCGGGTCGATCTCTGCTACGACTTGGAACGCATATGCCAGTGGTTCAGGGCGAAGACGACCCCGAACTTCTTATGTGTTCCCAACCATAGTTCTTCATAGAAGAGCAAAATCTGATCACGGTATAATGACTAAGATTGTGCCTTTAGCACTGTTGATTTTCCCTCGTTATCTATCTTGCGTAGGTAATGGGGGAACTACTTGCTCCCTCCCTGGCCCTTGGCATGTTAAGATCAGTGAGAGCGATACAATATGGTGGATGGCAAAGCTTCGAAAGTGTGTTACACATATTACATGTTTTGAGGCCACTGCGGGTTCCAGCACTGTACGATGTATACCTTGAGTACACTTCTGCATTCCCATACAGCCGGACACCTTTTCAGCATGCCGTGACTGAGAAGAGTCTTTTCCAGCCATTAACACATATCTCCGTCTAGCCAGGCCAGTTGTCTCCAATCCTGAGGTGAGAAGCACTCGGACTCTGCCGCACGCTCATTCAAGTTGACTCGTCCAGGCGACCTCACGTCATTGGCTGAAATAATTCACAGATAAGCATCGAGATAACGTTGCTAACGTCACACATCAGGGATATCGATAAACCTCTAACGCTCGAAGTACGTTGTTGATCTTCTCGCTCTATCATTGATAGCAAGTTACAGCAATTGCCAAACAATCGTGTGATCTCACGATGTCTGCCACCTTCCCCAGGTCATAGGGTGCATTCAATGGCATTTCATCTTCGGACCAGGTCAAATTGATGGCAGGGTACAACGCTTCGGGTGTTGGATGTTCTTAAAAAAGCTTAGTGGCCCTGCAGTGCGTTCATGAGGCTAGTCTCCCACAGTAAACTTAGAACTTCGCGCGTTCTGTCGCATCGCATTCATTTCCGCCTTAGATCACTGCAGGCGAGGCAGCGAAATCAAGATTGATCTGACGGACGACTTAACCCCGGCTGCTACGTGATATTAGTAATTATCCAAAGAGTTTATCATGTCTCCGCAAACCGGTACTCAACATCTGCTCCCTTTTTTTCAGCCCTCCACTCACACCCCCTGGTACAGCGTGTGCTAGGATAGCTGTTCAATGGCAGGTGCCGGTGTATCTGATGCATCTTCGTCTTTTTGTCAAGACAATACCATTCCGCACGAATACGAAGTCCATCATGAGAATCCCATCGATTGCAAACATGCGCAGTTGTCATCCGATTCGTCTAAACCGTCCGCGATAAAACGCTTCATTAGTTCCTTTTTCATTCCAAGAGGAGGGGCAAAAATGACACCCGTAGACCCCGCCTCGCCCACAGAGACGACCCCTTTGCTTGTCTCTTTGACATCTCGCACTGAAGACCACGAATCACAGGGCAGCAACACCAATGGGTCCTTCTCTATCTTCTGGAATGAGGTCAAAACCATCGTCAAATACGCTCTTCCTGTGTTTGGGTTCGTATCCGATTCTCCTTCTTCTCGTCGTACACTTTCGTTGAAGCGAATGTTGGAAGCACGCATGTGTTTGAGCATAGTATCATTATGTCCTCAGTGATTGCCATCGGACACATATCCACCATCGCACTCGCTGCTGCCACAATTGGCTTCATGACGGCCAACGTCACTGGACTCAGTATCATTCAGGGCATGGCGAGTGCCTTGGACACTGTCCTGCCAAGCGCATGGACCTCAGATAGACCACAACTCGTTGGTTTATGGGCTCAACGTATGGGTATGTACAATGTCTTTGATGAGTGGGGATGCTTATCGATTATCTTTGAGGCCAGTTGTCCTCCAGCTTATCATGATGGTTGTGAGTGTTTATATTCGGTGTGGCAACCAGGAATATCATGGTCATCACAATATTGTCAGCCTATCTATTTGATTTGGTTGAACGGTGAGGCGCTCCTTCTAGCGCTGAGGCAAGATCCAGGGGTTGCGAAATATGCCGGTGTTTATTTGAAGTGGGCCTCGTTCAGTCTTCCAGCGTACAGCTTCAATTGCATTTCTCGGTGAGCTTGGTGTCTTTTCACTGTTTGTGGTATTGACAACTATTCTCAGCCGATATTTCCAAGCCCAGGGTGGGAGAAATGTTTTGTGTGTCGTTGTGGTATGCTAATCTCACCATCAAGGATTGTTTGATGTCCCTGCACGGATTATCGTCTTCGTCGCCCCTATAAACATCCTTCTCACTTATCTCCTTGGTGGGTTACTTACCGGCTTGCGGTCACTTATTGGAGTGAACTTGATTGCGTGTTTCAGTCTGGGGGCCTGATTCAATACGCCTTGGGTTTGTTGGGGCCCCGATCGCGACTTCTATTTCATACAATTTGATTTCTGTCGCATCCGTGATCTATGGCGTGTTCTTCGTTGAACGGACAGCCTGGAATCCGATCTCATCACAGTGTCTATCCTCTCTAGGTTTGTTGGCGAGGCTGAGCGTGGGTAGCGTCGGTGCATAACTATGAAAATATCGATAATCGTTCATCATTGATTTACTCACCCATGAGCACAGGTCAAGTGGTATCTGAGTGGTGGGCCTGGGAACTTGTTGGACGTAAGTAGTCTATTGCTTTGCCACCGAAATGGAACTAATCACGAGCGATCCTAGTCGCAGCCAGCTTGTACGTGGCATGGTTACGACAAAAATCCGTCACTGAACGAAAGCCCTCTAGACTCGGGCCGACAACCTTGGCGACACAATCCGTACTGCTCTCCACAATTTCATGCATTTTCCAAGCTCCATTCGCCTTGGGAATTGCAGCCTCCGTTCGGTTCGTTGCCACTCCGTAATTTGGAAGTATGTCTCAGGCTGACACTCCTTTCAAGTATCGGAAACCTCCTTGGGGAGAAAAATGCGAGTCGTGCTGGTGTTGCTGCGAATGCTGCCCTACTTCTTGCTATTTCGGTCGCACTATTTCTAGGGTGAGCATTGCATGTTCTCTTCTTGATTTCATGTAAAATGATGGTCATCTTCAAGTGGAATCCTTCTAACCTTCCGAACTACGTGGGGATATATGTTTAACAGTGACCCAGGTATGGGATATAAGGTACAGGTTCCTACAAAGTTTGCTCATCAGACCTACTCTTCCAAAGAGGTTGTCGCGCACGTAGCTGCCGTCCTTCCTCTGTTGGCACTCGTACAGATATTTGATGACTGTGGCGCTGTGATCTCTGGTATATTGCGAGCACAGGGCAAACAGGTGTGTGTCAAAACTTGTCCGACAGCATTTTTCGGGAACTCAAAAATGTTGCGTAGGTATTGGGTGCCACGATTAATATCAGGTAAGTCTGACCTCGCCTGGTCTGTAAATCCAAATATTGACCGATGAGCAAGTGCATATTATTGCCTCGGTTTCCCGATTGGCATTTGGTTGACCTTCAAGCAACATTGGGGTCTGTTCGGTTTATGGTGGGGTTTGACGATTGCAATGGTTTGGGTTGTCGTTTTGGGTACATATCTTTGCCAGACGACGGACTGGGAAAAAGAGGTAGAGAAGGTGATGACACGCTTGGCGGTTGACAAGGCGTACCAAGAGAGGCTGAGGGATGAAGAATGTGTGCGTGATTGAAACATGGACGATCATCCATGACTTCACGACGAGAGCGGCATGAATGTGAACATACTCACGGCGTGTCGGTATAGATAATGTAGTGACAGCGCGATCATTTGATACCGATCTTATCGTGGTTTCTGTTCTTCGGGTGGGTAGAGATTTGAAAGCAGTTTCAAATTCGGTGAACTTACCGCAGGTACTGGGCTGTTCCATTGTGACTCTTTCGGGCGGGCCTGGTGGTCCGCAGAAGGACAATGACGATCTCCCTGAGGCCGAAAACGAACGTGTGACTTATTGTCCATTTGAGTCGAGTTTTGCTCTTCTTTTCACATTTCCGGACTTGCAAATGTCTACAGATTTCGGCTTGCACTTGACCATCGGCCGCGCCGCCAGTCCGAAGCGCTACTACCAAGGTGACCCACCGCCTTCAAGGTTGCTTCCGTGGCACATAGCCCGAATCAGCAAAGCAGCACAGCCACACTGATAACCATTTTGACAAATTCCGTCGATACAAGACATCCTAGGATTTTCTGCTGCAAAAATCAATCAACCCATCCTCCTTGTAACGATGATATTATTACTTTGGAAGCACAAATAGTGCGAATCTGGTTCCTGGGTGCGCCAGCGCCTACCGATAGCACTGTCTCTTCGACCTTTTCTCCCCACCTTGTGGTAGAAGTTATGGGTGGGATTTCCGGTACTGCAGCTGTCACGGGACTGGTGCAAGTCTGATGCAGGTCACCACCGCACTTGGTCGATACATATCCCCCGTCAATGCCGCAGAATCTTCTCGTGCAAAGCTCCTCGAACAGATGAGGATGACCACTGCTGCAAACACGGTCATCGAGAGCGTCGTGGACAATTCTCCGCGTTCATTGCGAACCCTGGCACAGCAAGCCTTGGTAGACGTCTGGTTAAGGGTGATGGTCCTCCGGCAAAGTGCAACGCCGAGCTGGAGGACTTGTCGCGCTGACTGGAGAGACAGACGGAGACAAAGGGGTGGAACAAGCTGGGGAAGATGCTTCTACGGCCCATTAAGGAGGGCAAGACACGAGTAACGATGCGATCCTTTGAAGGATATATGCCCTGCGTTCGTGACATTGTCTGCATTGAGGTCTTGTGAGTGACAACGACGTTTGATATCTGCAAAGCATGACGGGATAATCGTAGAATCTAATTCAACAAGGCGCAGCCATGAGGAACACCATCGACCTCGATGTTGCAGAGTGTAAGTAATATTGTCATTTTTGGAGGCGCAACAAAGAATACATTGCATACAGCGGAATTCCTTCAGTGGTTGGAGGGGTTCTATTGCACGCACAAACATGAAGATACTGCCGAGCAGCGGCAGAAAACCATGGGCGAATGGTTATTCAAGGAACAACTCTATATCGACTGGCGTAGATCTTCAACAAACTTGTGCTGGCTCCATGGAAAGGGTAGGTGGCTGTTTGTCCGCAGACCGAACATCGCGAACTGACCATTCTTGGATTTCACTTTCTCGTGGTTCACTAGCTAGCACGGGCAAGTCTGTCCTGATGTATGTAGTCCCATATACTCAGTAATTTATTATTCATTCACTTGATGTAGGTCCACAGTGATCGATGACTTTTTCTGGGTTAGCAGATGTTCGCGTACTTCTACTGCGATTTTCGAAACCCATGATGTGCGGCTGCTATGGAAGTCTTCCGCTCTTTGGCGAAACAGTTGGTTTCACATCGAAGGATTAGCTATCCTCCTTTTCCGATCTCACTGCATGCAAACAGCGGGGTACCGGGCCGCCGACGAAACTTGGCGGTGCTATCAGACCTCCTGGAGTAAGCTGAAAGACTGCGCCTGCGACCAATCGTTGTCGATGGTCTCGACGAGTGCGAGGATATGTCGAGCCTGCTTGATGAACTGGTGAAACTCTTCCGTGGACACTGCCGTTTGTTTATGACTAGCCTAGGGTTGTATAGCATCAAGGAGGCTTGTTCAGATCTGTCCTCAATCTCCCTGGATGCTCTGGTTGATAAAGTGCGAAATCATATGTACTTTTACATCAAGATGGCACTGGAGTCACGATCAAGACTCAAGACCCTCCACCAGGCCCTCAAGGATGAGATTCGGGACGTACTAATAAAGAATTCTTACGAAATGTGTGTCCGTTGTCTTCTTTCAATATGCATGCCTTTGGTTGTACGTAGGGTTGAATGCCAGTTGGACTGTCCTAACTACTGTTGCTCTTTCGGCGAGGTTCCCAAAGCGCTACACCCTGCTTGCCACGCTATACGATACTCATCACCGGATGCCGGGCGCCATATTGTATGCAGTGCTCTCACATGGCTTACCACATCAGGAATTTGACACCGTGGTTGACCATGCTTATTTGACCTTTTTTGTGCTTCTTCACCTTTTCGAACCTTGACTGTATCGTAACTTCCCTTGAAAAGCACTCAAGTAAACTAAGCACGGGAAAAAGAATCTGAGCAAGTACATTACAATTGAACAAGTATGATACGTGTATAGGGCCGAAAAAGCAACAAAAAGTAAGTACTGCGACACCAAGCATGGGAAGGGACATGGATTCGTAGCAAGTGCTAGGTGAATATTGAGGAAGGATTTTGTCAAAGAGTGGACCAGCGCTGAACTCGCGAGCTTTGTCCGTGATCCAATGAAAGGCGGTCTTTCAGACAGGTGGAGAGGGAGGGCAGGAAAGGAGAGGGCGAGGAAATTGGGGTATGGGGACTTGATCGTGATTAGCTAGCAAGTTCGAATGCGTGGTGGTCGACATATTTGTTTACATAAAATGCGCGGAATGCGTCATAGGAGTTGTGTGTGTTGTACGAGCTTAGATAACATTACATAATATACAAGCCACACACAGCCAAGTGTGCCGAATACAATCCATGGGTCACAGCTTACTGCGAGACTCTATAGGATTAAAAATCAATTCAGTAGTAGAGTATATTATGAGCAGTAGTATAGGGGACAGATAATCTAATCGTCCTATCGTCCCCCATCATCTCATTGTCTGAACTTGCCCTCACATCTTGTTCATCCAAATAAGCTCTGTGCAACAGTATGGCTTGATGTGCTGGGAGATGTAGCTGGTGCCGTATATTGAAATGAGGTGGGCTGCACAGTAAATGACATCAATATGAATAATGGTGAAGTTGGAAGAACAGTTATAGAGGTAACTTGGCTGAACAACTCACATCCTAGTGTCTTCATCAGGCAAATCATCCACTTTGTCAAACCAATGAACAACAGCACAGGGGTAATGAGTCCCACTAATGTCAGTAAATGAGAAAAAGGCATGGACATGGGCTATGTCAAATGCTTGCATCCCAGTGCCCTCTTGATCACCCAAGTTTGTAGTGACAAAAATGCAGTCCTTTCAAGGACCCTCATTTCTCCATCATAGCATGGACCATATGAATTCTGTCTACATTCCACCAATGCCACTCAGGTCGCTTGGTGCATAGAATCTTGAGCATGCCAAGTTAAACATATGGATGGAGCCATTGAACCAAGGGCATTCTGAAAGTGGAACTTTGGATACATCCTGCAGATTGTCTGGGAGTCATTGCTAGAAGAGAAAATAGCGGGTCAAGTTGACCAAATTTGGGATATGGAGCTCCTCTGCAAATGCGGTTAGTGTATGTGGTCTTTGGCACTCTAAAATGTTGTTTAGGGTGTTGATTTAGGTAGATAGATAATGATTAGCACTTACGTGGGTTTCGTGCAAGCTTCACATGGACAGAGAGATCAGTGGCTGCATTATCTGGTGCCGAGACATCATTGTCTCCTATAATACTTGTGGTATGCAGTGCTTCTGCACCATGACCAACATCATTCAAGTTTGTTCTGTCATTCTCGCACACGCTGGCACTTTGTGCTAAACAAATGAAAGTACTGAGTAGGGTATAAATGCTGGAATTGTAAACAAACCTAGCACATTAATGGTAGAGGAGAGACAAGTTCTATCTAATATGTTTTGAGCCTTGAAGTTGACTCGAGAGGCAGCTATCTTTTTGAGCCATTGATTGGTCAAAAGAATCTGACCAAGAGGTTGATATCTATTTGACCAGCACCATGGTTCTTTGACTGCCTTTATGTGTTTGTTTTTGGTTATAGATGAACACAAACCATTTGGGGCACCAAAAAGATGGATGAGATGTGGGTAATGCT
>JBBPQR010000060.1:0-23011 GCA_038092615.1 Boletus sphaerocystis | reverse complement strand
CTCTGGGTGGGTGCTGGCGTCGTCGGCGGGCGTTTCTGTAACGTGGATGGCATTGTCTTTGACTCGATGTGTGTACAACTGGCAGTACACTGGCACTTTATAGCAGCTTGTTGGGCGACGGCACGTCCATACAACATGGTCTCGCTTGGACTCCACGTTGCTGCGGTACGGCGTACTCGACGCGCGACACGTCCAAGTCGTGCCCCGTGCTCGTTGCTGGGCGGCGGTGCGACCCCCACGTGGTGACGCACAGGTGGGTATACATAGCACGGTACTGCCCCCCAACAACGGACTCCAACTACGAGCAACTAGTATGCCCGCATCCAATCTTTGCCAGGTGAGTTGAAGCTCGCACGGTCGTTTCCGTCCCTCACATTCCTCCTCTCCGAAATGGATAGGTTTGTGGCATTAAACCAAAGTATGTCGACGCTACAGGCGTAACCCATTCGTATTGTGGCAAGACTTGCGCACGTTCTGCCGCCGCCGTGAAAGGTCCAAGTAGCAACGCTCCAGGCCGTTGCATTATCAATGGATGTAAGAAACTGCAAGACCCCTTGTTCCATACATTTTGTTCATCTGACCATGCAAAGTACGTGCGTCAATTGCATGTTGGAGATGTACAAGCTCATTGGTTCTAGGTTGGCCGTTAGTTCCGGTATTACGCCGGGGTGCACTCGATGCCACACCTTGCCGCAGTGCACTGCGCAAATGTGCAACGGGTGCGCCAAGTTGCCGCCAGATGAACTCCGAATGTGGAATATCAAACGCTCGGGCACTGTTTGGAGAGAATGTGAGTCTGATGTCCGCCCGATCGAGTCAATGCTCATCGTCCTGATCAGTCGAACGTGAGTGGAATGACAGATGGAAGACCGGAACAGTGGCAACGATCGATAAGCTGTTTGAGATATCATATCCATCGGATGTTGTCGCTAACAAGGAAACGTTCCGGTGCGCGTGAATTTTGACTCCCGTTTCTGGCTGTTGACAGTCTGCTCGCAGACAGAGTCTAGAATCCGACGGAGGTGTTCGGTTATTACGCACGTTCCACGCCTCCCAGTGCATTTGCGACATGGGTACCAAAGGCACGGTCTTATGCGACTGGCATTCCTGCGGGATCTGTAATATTGTAAAGTCCGGCTTTGAACGTGTCGCGTTTGGGGCTCCTGGTAACAAAGGAAGGTCAGTTGTCACCCACTCCCGATAAGCTCGGTACTCAACTTTGACCCGCGTTTTTTAGACACGGAGATGGCCTGTATTCTTCTTCGGATCCTTCCGTCGCGGATCGTTTTGCCACCTCATGCTTGAGTTCACCCTATCGAGTTATGATAGCCTGCGATGTCGCCCTACCGCAAAACCCGAGAAAAAACAATTCGGTTTGTCATTTCCCACCAGTAACCTCCGTTTTCTGATGGAATGGACAGGTTCTGATGGGGGACCGGGTCGTGGTACGAGATTCAGGGACAATTACTCCAAGATTCATCGTCATGTACAGTAAAGGCAGTTGACGGACTGAGCCTGGACTGCCATTGACCACGACCCTCTGCATGATGCAGCTACAGAGTTAGAGCTTGCTTCGTCTTGAGATCCGTCGTCTATTTATTGCAAACCTGTGCTCAGTTCGTAATCAATATGAAGGCACCACCTGGGTTACCGATTCTAATCATCGTACCATATCGATAACATCGCCTCGACGTGCACTGCCAAAGAACTAGGCCACGATACACGGAAACCTCCACCAATAGAAAACCAGATCAACATCAAGGATGCAATGTGTCTCAAACGCACGTCTCATAAATTCAAATGGATGGAGCTTCTGTGCCACTATCTCAGAAACGAGATACGGATGCGGCACGGACGATGTGAAGAGTATTGCGACCGTCAAGACACTGGCCCCTGTCTGGTCTTATCGTGAGCCGGAAACGAATCGGTAGAAGTATCATCGGAACACCTTCAAAGCATAAGCTTGTTGCATCAAAGCTCCGAGTGGCACCACCAACGTGGCAAACACGAGGCAGCTGGAGCTCCGCGCATCGTTTGCTCTGATCCTTACATTTATTCAACAGATAAGGTCGACGACGCGAATTTACGATGGCTCCGAGTCTGTGTGAGGTGCGCTCTGATATCCCTCGCTCTATCGTAGTTTAGATTGAAGCGAATTTTTTCAGAATTGCCACAAGAGGCCGAAATTCGGGACTCACAGGTTCTGCGGCAAGACATGTGCTGCACAAGCAGCGATCATTGTGCGGTCGAAGCAGTCGCAGCCGCACGCGAAAGCAGGCCAAAGAAACGCAGGGCGCCAGGGAGGACCTCCTCCGCAAAGATCGGTCCAACTGTGTACTGTAAGTCACAGCATTGTCAACGCCGATCAATCGCGATCCAGTGCCACTCATTTTCGATGGTCGTCGATCCGTAGTACTGTGGTCAGAAGCCCAAGTTCAATGGCTTTGATTATTGCGGCAAATACTGCGCCGCGCTTGCCAACGCTGCCCAGACCAAACCACCCACAACACAAGGGGTGCCAACTACGAAGCAGAAGACGACGCACGCAACAAATGCACCTCCCAGCAACACTAGCGCTCAGGGTCGTGCACCCGCGAAAACCCACGGGGCACCTCGGACGAAGGTTCCCGTACCTCAAAGTAACGATCTTGATAGTCTTTGCATGAGATTTAAAGTCGACCGTTTATTGAATAGCAGACGATTCCACTGAAGAAGACGAGGAACCCACAGAAGAGGAAGGTGATGTTTCTACCGATCTAGATGCGTATCCATCGGATTCGGATCCCGAATCCGATGATGAACCAAGCGTGCCGACAGTAGCTGTATCTCAGCCAGGTGCGAAGAGTAAGTCAAAAGGTGGTAAACCTGGCAGTGGTGTACCAAGAATCGCCCCTGGTACATGCGCAATCCCAGGGTGCGGGCAACCGTCTCACGTCAATAGGAATGGCGTGAAGACTATGTATTGTTCAATAAAGCACCGAGAGTGAGTAACCTGCTGGTTCAACGGCACGGACCACTCACGACGCGCTCTTTCGCAGAGAAGCAGTCAAGCTGGGATTAGAAGCAGCCTGTATCATGTGCGGGAGATACCCGCAGAGTAGCTCGGATTATTTTTGCTCGTCTGGGTGCAGGAATCAGTCCATGACGAAGACTTGAGGCATCTGCCTTCTGTAGTTACTAGCATGTACCATCTTACGAATCCAATCCCATCCCAGTCAGGCAAGTTGTGGTCGGTAGTGTCGTAGCTGAACCATCAGTCGAGTCTGTACCAAAGAGAAACGAAAAAAAAAGTAGTTGGTCGTTGTAGACTCTGGCTAATCTTGCTTATGTCAACCAGGAAAATATTCTCCTCTGCACTTTACTTCACGCACGCCAACGTATGGGTCGACTACGACGTTCACGAACTCACAAAGCCCAGCGCGACGTCCATAGGGCTTCTCGCACAAGGGTATGTCCTCTCCAACCTACCCAATAGTCAAACTAAGTCGCTCAAGTCAGGCCCGCACAAAAGATCTTGATCAGATACAGCTGATCGACCTTGATCCAAAAGTAAGTCGCTCACACTCAAACCCCAGCGCTCCCCCCGCGCCCTGTCTGCTGTGCGGCGTATCGGTTCCCCCAGTCTCAGATTAACTGAGACCGAGGACGTTTTTCTCCACTCCCAATGATGATACGGCCGACCGACCGTTGATGATGGTGGTCTTGCCGAGCGTTTGACATTGACCGACTAATCTCCTCTTGCCCCTCGTACCCCACCCCCACTTGCCGTTCTGTCGGTAGAATCGAGCTGCACTGGAGGCGCAGCCACTCGATTTCGACAAGCCGGGTCTGGCCCAGCACTATTGCGTTGAGTGTGCCAAGTACGTCCCTTCATCTGTCATGTCATCCTCCCCCCCTGTTTTTTTTACTTTATACTCACATTCTCCATCATTTTCTTCATCCCTTGCCCTCTCTCATACTTCAGGTACTACGAGACGGACACTGCGTTACGTTCGCATTGGAAAAGTAAAGTACACAAAAGACGTTGTCGTGCACTCAAGGAACCTGCGTACACCATCGAGGAGTCTGAACGTGCTGCCGGGCTGGGTAGAGAGGGGAAACGGACTTCATCCACAACGGGCACGTGGTTGTCTGCAACCGCCCCCACTGCCGCTCCTGCGTAGTCTTCCATGTGTTTTGTCGCATGGAATCGTTGCTTGTGCGATCTGATTCGTACTCATGTTCACTTGCTCGCTATGGATTGCTTCCATTGCCCAGGCATATTACATTCCCGAGGTTGCTGAGGACACGTTGAGATGGGGATTTGAAGGAATGAGACCAGTCTGGGTCCAGGCAGGTGGCGCCAACAGCATGAAAAGAAAAGTCTACCACTTGGCAGCCATCGTAAATTACAAGTAGTCGTGCACGCATTACCATACATTAGTTGTTTCCATACCAGTAGATCTTGACACGCATACCCAGCGAGACCTGCACATAAGTTAAACAGGAGGAAGAACCCAAATCTACCGTTATCAACCCTAATAAAACGCAAATAGTCCCAACTTAACGAGAATCAAGAAAAAAAGTGAAAGAGTGGTGGAACCGTTTAACCGCCAGACTGAACAGAATAATTCGTCGCTCTATCTCCCTCCGTACGTCTCTCCATATATGACTCATCGTCCGACCGTCCGTCCAACGGCGCCGTCGAGTATATACGTATCGTGCCGTCGTGACTTCCCGTTGCAAGCATCATAGGATCGTCTGTGGCATAATTCCATCCAATACATGTGAGATCTCCGACTCCGGGGGTGCTTTGAGGTCGTATGCAATGCAGGAGAGCCGCTGTCTCTCGGTCCCAGATATGTACATCACCCGCTGGGATGGGCCAAGATGAGCGACAACCAGGAAGCATCAAGAAAGCGATACACACCTTTCCCAGCACACAGAACAAACTGATCGTCTTTACCACCAAAATGACATGGACCAGCAATGTCAGTGGCGCCCTTGAGCGCGAATGTGTGCTTCAGATTCAAACGAGACGTCTGCGCGTACTCGGCTCGATCTCTGTCTCGTACGATTTCTAGTTTCCATAATTGAGGGGCAGCCTGAGACGAAATAGAGTGAGTACGTATGCCTATCCAGTTCACGAATGCTTACTTTCTCAGGCGATAATAGAACAGCCGGTGTTTTCCTTGCAATAGAAACATCGCGGACATCATTGGCAAACGGCGTTTGACTTTGGAGAGGTTAAACTTGAATAACCAACACGTAAGCCGTGTCACCCACCTTTCCCTTGTCCTACTCTGCATATTATATACTGGCAAATAACACCATTAATCATGGTATCCGACGGAAGCGCCAATAATGAAATACATACCGATAATACGCTTCTCGACTCTAGTATGACGGCTGGGTTGGGGCCCAGAAGGCGATGTTATTGAGGGCCCCACGCCAACCAATCGGGAACAATCCGGTGTCACAGCCACGTTGGTCAACCGGACTTGTCCGAGGTGGTAGACATCCAAGACTTTTCCGTGGAGATCCTGGGAACACAACGAGGAAGAATACGTTAACAGAAGTGCACACTCTCGCTAAACGAGGGCACGCACCAGTTTCACAACGTCACTGCCCTCAACGGATAAGAAGGCTATTCATGATTGTCAAAACCGGGCTGATCCTTTGGAAGTAAATGTCTTACCATCCCCAGTGGGAAGCCATGTAATAGACTGGACCGTGTTTTGGCGATCTATCGTTTTTTTACACACACCGTCCTGTTTAATTTGTCAGGATCACCGTTAATCGGGAAGGGAGTGATCTGACCTCTGACCACACCTTGACCGCGCGTGTGAGTCGAGTAAGGAGTATCCTACCGTTTGGAGACCTCATTGAAAGATGAGTCCAAAACCAATGTGAACGAAAAACAAATACCCTACCAGGCGACTTGTCCAATGAATCCTCGAACATGCACAAGTATGCGGTGGGTAGTAAAGCTCTCCTAAACGCTAGATTAGCTGCTAGGCGGAAGCATTCCATTGAATAGCTCACCCCTACGCGGAATATGACGGATGTCCTGTCCCAACTGATGGCATTGTCAGACCAGCGTGGACTGACGCAGGCATACTTTACCTCGAGGTGGCCAAGTATCGTCCATTCGGAGAGAATTGGAGGTGTCGAACGAGGGCTTGGTGAGCGGCCATCTCTTGCGATGTACCTAGTGTCTTCAACTTGTCAATGGCACTGGTGACCCGCACTCCACGTAACGACATCCCAGGATCCGGAAACCGACCCGGAGACATTGCCAGGGCCGCTGATACAGGGGGTATCGGAGTATCGAACGAAGAGTTTCTGCGCGGGGACATGGGTCGGGAGGTGGTCTGAAGCATGATTACAGAGCGGATCGCGTTCACGAACCGCTGGCGGGCATCGGAATGACGCGTTTCTGTGGTCTCATCTGACCGGCCCTCCGTACTGGACGCTGGATTTTCGGTGGTGATCGAGCAAACTGAGAGGGCAGCCTCAGGCTTAGGGACAAACGGAGCAGGTTCTGGGCGATACATCGAGGGTCGAAGAGGAGCACGGCTACGGGGACGAGGCTGAGCGGTCTCTACAATTGGGAGCAACTCCTTAGGTTGTCTGGGCTTGATAATCCAATTCGTGAGATGTCTCAAGTACCCTCGTGCAGCAGCAATACGGATGCTGCACCAGCGCAAGGAGATCCGGCCGGCTCGCGCAACACGAGTGTTCGCCACATGGTTGGTTGTTTCCGAAATCACCTCCTCAAGCCACTTTTGCCCTTTGTGTTGGACAAATATCCATCGTTCTGATGCGAACCAGGCAGATACAGCTGCAAGGCCAAATGATGTAACAGCCTAGCGTCATATCATGAGTAAGAGAGATTGGAGCGTGGAATGGCCAAGTAGGTAGACTCGCCGTTAGAACGGTGATTATCGTCGAGGTGACAGGTCCCTGATAAAAACACTTAAACGTATGTATGACGACAGTGGAGCAAGTCGGCATACCTGTCCAGACGAGTATGTGAAAAGCATGAGCCCAGCGGAGAAGCAGGCGACGGACATCACCAGGAAGACCAGTGGAGACCGTTTGATCCAGATGAGGACCCACCACGGAACCCTATGCCCAGGAGAGCGACTGAATGATGTCAACCTCTCGATTGGGCAACGCTCAGAAGCTGAAAGAAGAACCTACTACATAGCCTGCTTCCAAGTCAATCCCAGGAGACTGTTAACTGCAGCCGCGATACTGAACACCAGAGACGAAAACCAGAAAGCATTCACGGAATCCGCCAACACATTGCCAGTCGCATTGTATGAGAACTGTAACGTAGTCGCAGTGACCGCAGAGAAGAACGTGGCCACAGTAGATAGATTCAATAGATTCGACGCAGCATGTTGCTGATGGAATCTGATTGTAGGGACACCTGTGTAGCATATCAGTGCACTGCATCCCATGACGCCTCCACACTCACCGATCTCGATGAACATGGAAAGTGTCCCCGTAATGTTGTCGATGTGATCGCCGATTTCCGTAGTGAGGTCGTGTACATAGCGCTGCACTGCTGGCGAGCGGAATTGAGCTGGACAAGGAAATCATGTCAGTTTCGATGCATAGGAAGAAGATCGTATACGAGCGCTGACTCTTGTACTCGGCCAGACAAGATGCCCAATACTAGACACAGAAGTGTCAACATGAGTGAACCCGACGAAACTCGACATACTTTCAAGTCACCCTCAAACCCCCGCATGGACTGGTTAACAGCCTCATCAGTGAATTCTGGGAACTCGTTGAGGCAATTGAGGAAGGTCACAACGTCCTTGGCAAAACTTTCAAACTGGGTTGGAAGTGTGTCAGGCTCCAGATTGTCCTCCAATAAGAGTTTCACGACGGGAGCATGTTGGCCACGCCAAGGAGCCCGTCGCTGCCTGTGCATGAAATTTGGGTTAGGAAGAGCTTCCCGGGGTTGGCGTGCAATCTTGCGAGGATACAGGTTCGCAGCATTTTCTCGGAAAAGAAACAAGATCTTTGTCAACCGCTCACGTAACTTGAACGCGGACGAGAGAATCCCAACTGAACTCCCCAGCTGGCGGGCAGCGTTTGCGAAACTGCGGAGCTGACCATGGATGAAGGGCAGAAGATGAGCACGGACGTGTCACACACCTCTTTGTCGAGATTCTCTATCCGCCTAAGAAGCGGTTGAGTGGTTGAGGTGACCTCACATGTAAATCCAGAGCTCACCTTTCGAATTTGGAGAACTGCTCTGCACCAGCATTCGAAAGCTTCTCATCGAGAGTGGTCGCTACAGAGAACCCATCAGGCACGTTATCCGTCGCAGACACGAATGCCACTCACGCAAGTCTTCTTCTAGCGTCGGGGGCGACGTGACATCTGAAGGGATGTGTCAGGACGCGAAAGCGATACTAGTGAGAAATGAAACGCACCACCCTCGAACGCGCCATCATTGCTCAACTCAGAAAGCATATCTATCAAGCTGAGGATCGTTTGTTTCCGCTTCAAAGGATCACTAGACTCCATGCGAGCATACGGACTATGGATACTAGAGATGTTTGGGCTCCCTTCAGGAAAGCCCCGAGCGACATGGGAACTGCCTGTCGGCTTGGCTTGAGCTCCTCGAGAGCGAGAGCGAGACCGTGGCATGTTTTCGACCGTACCTCGTAGCATGAGAAATGCTTGATAAGGGCTTTGAGAGGGTGCCCGGGGCGATGTAGAAATAGAGAGAAGCTCGAACGATGGATGGACTATAAGGTGGGAATTAAGGGAGGTGAACCAAGGAGTTGTTCCGACTTTGAAATGCAAACAGAGCTTCGAGTGTTCTGGCCATGCTCCTCGCGCAGTAGAGAAAAACGCGAGATTCATTCCTCCGCTTTTTCTCGTTTGGCACATGCTTAGTGTTACGAAAGCAATCGGGACACTCAGCGAACTGAACCAGCGCGTAATTGCCTTGAGGAAGCATGGCGAGACGAGCGACCCTGAGTTGAGGCCCAGTTTAGAAAGAGGGCGTGCTCACCAATAGTTAATTAAAATCTATCTCGGTCCATGATACTCCACGCCGGTCTGCGGAATACATAAAGACAAGCAATAGGGGGCCATGGCTTTCTCGTCGACAGCTGGCCAAAATGGTGGCAACGTAAAAGTGAAGTGACGATTTGGGCATGGATCTGACGTGCTGATGCAACGTGTTGAGAAGCGCGTGAAATCATGGGAGCGGTCATGATAGACTGCCATCGGCTTCGCAATCAAAAGCAGCAAAAAATTCGCGACTCATGGAGATGGGAAGTGTGGAGTCCGGTCAGGACGGCGCTTGAAGCTGAAACATTGACGGAGATGGTGGAGTATAAGGAGATAGAGGGAGAATGGAGGATGAGAGGAGATGTGGGTAAAGTAGTAAGCCTGGGTGTGTAAGCTGATTACATGACGCTTATCCAAAGATACATACCTAAGACTGATCGGAAAGGACGACATGGAGGACCGGGGAGGTAGACGGAGCTGTGCCAGGAGGACTTCTTAGACCGCAGCTCTGAGAAGTCCTCCTGGACCTTTTACTCGTGAAGTAGAATGACTTGACTGCACTGCCCGAGCTGGATAGGGCTGCCACGGTGATGTCCCATGGCCCTGAGGGAAATGAACGCTCATTGCGGGCCAGGACGGTCCACAGCAACGTGGTCAGGTAGTAGTAAACTTAAACGATATGGTTAGTACAAAGTTTCATACGCGATTAGGAAAAAACTTCAAGTTCGATGCGTATCCTCTCGTGGAACATTGTGGGTCTTCACAAAACGGTCCAAGTGTCTTCTTACGACCGCGGTCTTGTTGCAGAACGGCATTAGGACCCTTCCGTTGTACCATCCGTACGTGTCCCTCCTGCCGTCATGTCTCGCTCAATATGTCTACTAGATGGAACACGTTCAAATCTTTTCATGACATTCTTCTCCACCTTCAAGCAGATATTATATGCTTTCAAGGTGCGTCAACCTTCTCATCATCCCTGCACCCAAACTCATCCCACTTCATCATAGAAATGAAAGCTCCACGGGCCAGTCTTGACAGGAACATCGCCGTCCCAGACCCATTTCACGCCTTTTTCTCCTTTCCCATCAGCAAAGGCGGTTATAGTGGCGTTGCCGTGTACGCAGACTCCCGAATGGTCACACCACTCAAAGCAGAAGAAGGCCTCTCAGGGACCATACAACCAAAAGTACCGCTTTCGACGGACGAGCGCATATCACATTCATATCCCTCTGCTCACGAAATGCATCTGATGCCGGATGACCAGGATAATACTCCTTCCGATCTCGCTTCGCTTGATGCGGAAGGCAGAGCCCTCGTGCTTGATTTTGGCCTTTTTGTCCTTATCAATGTTTATTGCCCTAACGAAACATCTGATGCCCGTCTCCCGTTCAAGATGAACTATCACTTTATGCTCCAAGAACGCGTCAATATTCTCATCAGCGAAGGACGGGAGGTTATCGTAGTAGGTGACATAAACATCTGTGCTACGCCACTCGACCACTGTGACGGCCATCTCGCCAGCAACGCGGCAACGTTCCATGATCACCCCGCGCGAGCTTGGTTCCACAGCTGGCTTACCCCAAACGGATGCATGGCTGATGTAGTGCGCTCATTTTGGTCAGGCAGAAAAGGAATGTACACATGTAAGACGCGCGTTTTCCTTTTCTTCCCCATCGATATCCTTTTTCTGACGTGACTTCTAATACCACAGGCTGGAATACAAAGATCTCTGCGCGGGAGACAAATTATGGAACTCGCGTAGATTACATCCTCGCCACACAAGGCATACTGCCCTGGATCAAACATGGTGATATCCAACCCTCTCTCAAGGGGTCTGACCACTGTCCCATATACATCGATTTTCATGACGAAATTACCACCCCAACTGGCCAAAAACTGTCTCTCCGTGAAGTAATGCCCATAGGCGGGGCAACAATTGAACCCCCTCGGATCGCGGCGCGACGCTGGGATGAGTTCTCCGGCAAGCAGACGTTATTATCCTCATTTTTCGCAAAGGGGGAAAAGATGACAGCAGCACCAACAGCAAGCGATAAGGCGCCCGATACACAACCGCCGGGATCGCCGCCTCCGTACTCGTCGCATGCGTCGGCTATCTTATCCATTGACAGCCCACCCCAGTTCTCCGATGCTGTGCCGTCGGACCAAGTTCACGTTCAGGATCCAGACTTTATCCATACTTCCGACTCTCTTCCATTCTTATTCTCCTCGACCGGGAGCGGACCTAATCCCCAATCGCTAACTTCCATGCCTTCTCCCTCGGAGAGCGGTGGCGACCCCGAAAAGAAACGCGTTGCACCCCTGAAACGCAGCTCGACGGATCCGCCAACAGCAGTCGCGTCGAAACCGAGCAAGAAGCTGAAGAAGGGTAAAGGCAAGTGCCCAGGGTCAGACGTCGGATCTGGATCTGGACGACGCACCCTCGCCGCGTTCTTTGCTCCCTCTCAAGCTCAATCCCAATCCCAATGCCAACCACCCTCTCAATTTCCACCACAGTCCTCCAAATCTCAGCGACAGCCTCCATCAACGTTGCAGACAGAATGGAACGCGTCTGGGGATCCTCCTCTGCTCTCCTCGGACGGCAATCATGCCACGGACTATCTGGAAACAGACTATCAGCTCGCACTCCGCCTCGCCTCCTCGCAGGAAGCGGACCCGCTGCCACTGATATCTTCCACAGCAAACGGATCATCTTCCAACAGCAAAGCAGCCTGGTCCCAGCTCATGGCGCCCATTCAACCCCCTAGATGTACCATGCACGGCGAACCTGCAAAGGAGTACACCGTGAATAAGCCCGGGCCAAATAAGGGCAAGACATTCTTTATCTGCTCTCGGTACGTTACCCGTCCCTCCTCGGGGACTTCATTGCGTTATCGTTAGTAACGCTGAATTTAATTTATTCCCGGAATCTTAAATTTTCCGTTCTGGTCGCCTAAACGGCGACGGATATACAGCCCAGTCGGACCTGGTTATGACAAGGGCAAAGGGGATCGACCTCGCGACGAGATAGACCATAGATACCGCTGCAACTTCTTCAAGTGGTCCGCTGAGGTCAGACGTGAAACATTCAAGAAAGGAGGATCACAGCTGCCGAGCCGACCATGACGAAACGTTGATGCCAGTCGCGTCTTATCATCCCATCAAACCCTGCACCACGCACGGCGTATCCTTGTATTCGTGTAACATAATACAGTCGCGCAAGGGGCACGCATCTTCCCGAGCCTGAGCCTGAGGTCGTCGGATGGCATGATTGCAAATAGTGTGCGACCCTCTAGCACGAGGAGCTGATAGCAGTCAATCAATATCATATGTAACCCACCGAACAATGGCTGTGGCTGTTTCAGCTCGCACCGCGGACCTGCTTCTTGGCCGGACCAACGGTGGTGTTGTTGACCTGCAAACGGGTGTGGAGTGAGGAAGGAGCCAGGTTTGCGTGGCGTGATGCATTCTCACCTTTGTCGCGAACCGCAATGATGTCAATGACTCGTTCAAGTGTGCGGCAAGTGGGGAAAGGTTCAAGATCATCTTTGCAAAACAGCGGTCATGAGCAACACAGCATCGGGCACGGTCAAACAATGAACATACCAGTGTTTTCGAGTGCCCGCTCAATGAATGTTGCAAAAGGTAGGTGAGCTACCCAGGGCAAAATCGGAGAAGAAGGGGGCACAGCACCACAGGTTAGCGAAGATCCCCACACGATCACCAATCAAAAACAAGAGAGGAAGTCGCGAGAGAGTAGGCATGGATGATCGACCCACCTTCGAATTCCTGTACGGAATGTGTTTCTCCCCTTTCTCCCCCTTCTCACCCAAAGCGGCGATGACGTCCCCAAGTGCGCTCAGGCTGCGATTGATATTTTGCGTCTCCTTCAGACGTTCCTTGTGTCCTGCAGCACCACTTGAGTTTAAACGTTCGCTTCCTGCTAGATCGACGAGGTTGAGGCTCCCCTCACACCGCTCCTTCGTGTGTTCGTTGTACCCAGAAATTCGAAGAGTAAAAACTGAGTGCGACCGCGATGAACGTTCGTTCATAAGCGTTGCAGCCACGGTGCGCCGCGAATTCGCTAATCGCAGGAGCGACGACACTTCACAGGGTGTGCGCAGAGGTATCACATTGACGTCAGTTACTCGCGTACTGACGCTAGTTGCGGTCTTCTCGTGCTTAATTTCATGCTTCTTCTTGTCAAATTCGCCCTTTCCGAGTAAGTCATTGACCGTCTCGTTATACTGTATTATCATCCAGTCAGTGACAATCGAGCAGAGGGAGAGCTGTAAGCAGGGGACATTCACAATTTCCAAGAATTGACCCTCCATACTGTACTCCCAACCTTTGCTCTTCAGTGCGTCTGCAGCTCTAAATACTTCATTGACAGCGCGGGGTATCATTCCAACAGTAGCTTCGGCCTACGGAATTTATTGAGCGAGGGGACGTAAGACCCGCGATTGACTTACGGAACCACCCTCCATGGTGAAGGATTTGCCAGAACCTGTCTGGCCATACGCGAAGATACAAACGTTGTATCCATCTACACAACTCTGTGCGAGGAGTGAGATCTCCTCAAAGACATCGGCTTGCGTGGATTCGGGCTCGAACACCTGCATCCAACTATCAATGGTAGGTTTTAAGATGGAAACAAGATCTTACACGATCAAATGTGAATGCATAGATCTCCTTTCGTTCCTGACCCATTGCACTGGAGCTTGAGGAAGTGAGGACAATTTCTTTGTGGTCCCTCTTGTCAGGAAACGTGATGTCTGCCACGGGGGCCTTTGCAGGATCCTCTGAATTTGGACCACCGTTTAGGGTTGGGCCTGACCGTGTTCTAGCCGTGGACGGGGAAGTCAGCTCGTGAGGAAGGACTGGCCGAACGCGACAAAATACGCGAATGTTTCCCTTGAGCTCCAGGACCATGTTGTGCAGCTTCCGGCGAATCATCTCTGACTCCCTCGCCTCTTGCTCGAGGAAAGCTATCCGTCTTAGGGCAGAGTGGTGGTCGAGGTTCTGCTGGGAGGCTGTCGATGTTACGGTATCGAGTTGTGCTTGCAACGCGTCCTTTTCTATCTGAAGTGCGTTCATCTGTGTGTTGAGACTTATCTGCGCTGCCGACTGATCGGATACCGTGGACGTGAGGGATGTAACATTCGCTCGCTCTCTCTCGAGGTCCCCCTTTGCGACTCGGAGGTCCTCTGAGAGCTGCCTCATCTCATTTGCACGTTTCTGGAGCTGCATTTCAAAGTCCAATATTTCCTTTGAGTGCTTGAGGCGAAGTTTCTCGAGTTCTTCGGAAGCGTCGACAAGCTGACGACGCTTGTCTAGTTCTGCCTCCCTGGAGGAAGCAAGGTCCCGGGAGAGCGCGCGGTGGTCTGCTTGGATCTCTGCGACCTTGGCGCGTTCCGCATCCATTTGTTGAGCGATACGGAGGGCATTGGCAGCCTGGACACTCTCAATGGATGTGACTTGATTCTGGAGATCCCGAAGGGTGTCCACGGTACGCGTAGATCCAGAGGCGACGCGCCCGGTGGACCTGATTGCTGCAGTGGGGGGCTTGGGAGGCGCGCTGGTCGCACGGGTAGTACGACGCGGTACGGTGAGTTTTGGAGGGTCCGGTTTCGTGAGTCTGGAAGGGTGCTTATTTCGTGAGGTGGGCTGAGGATGAGAGCTTGCATTGGTACCGATGGCGGGGAGTTTCCTGGGTTGGTCATCGTCGTCGTCGTCGATGGGCGGCAGTTTGCGTTTGTTCATTCTTGGCGCCGGCGTCGATGCGCAGATGGGTGATGGTTCTGGCGGAAACCTGAATTGAAGCGACATGACGGAATCACGACCGACAAAAAACGCCAACCATCGCGACACGTCAAGTCACGTGAGTGTCACCTGACTCTGTCCTCAATGATAGTCTTCCTTCGCTACGCTAGTCTATTACCGCCAGACCAACCAAGCCGTGTTCATGTCGACAGCGACGCCAACAGCCCTTTCCACACGAAATCCCTCGCATTTCCACACGATTCGCTATATTTTGACAAGAACAGCTCATCGGTCGGTGCTACACGTCGACACCATAAACTATCTTCACCTGCTGGGAGAGATAACGACGTACCGGAAGGAATTGCATTGTCTTTACTCCACAAGTCAAAGACTTCCATTGCTTCCTGCACGGTCAGGGCATCGGGGACGGCCACGCGTTCCAGACCCTTGGTGTAAGCCTGCAACTCTGGAGAGCGCTTTACGTAGGGTCCACCGTACGAAACAGGTGGAATATCGAGCGCCTCGGCGAGTTCAAAGGGGAGCTGAAACTCGACGTTCGTTGTCGAGAGGGCTCCGACAACTGCACCGCGCGTCTAAACAGCAATCAATGACGGTTACACTAACGCCATGAGGGGAACGAAAGAACGTACGAATTGGCGTCTTCCACTTGCGAATTCGAGAAGGAGACGCGGCATGGATAGATGGTAGGGCTTGATGGTGGAAAAGTGAGGATCCCGGTACTTGGTCTTGCAGTAAATCGCCTGGAAATCATCAATAGCCAACAGGACAGGAAATCTGCGATGGTTATGAGAACCAAATGACCAGGATCTATATTTGCAGCGAAGGCCTCACTCAGTTTGCTTCTGTAGTTCTTCTATCAAAGCCGTCAAGATGGTTGGCGCCAAGGTTCGTTCCTTGATGCCTGCTCTCACGAGGTCGGAAAGCAGCGTCCCTGCTGGGATTGTTGCTCTGCGTTCCAGCTCGACGTCCACGGTCGTTTTCAGTTGATCCAGCCGGTAGCTGTTCACGGTCAAAAAGCGTTGTAGAGTTTGGAATGCGAAAGAGGCCTGTTGATACAAGCGCATACGCGGATCGTAAGCGTATGTCGTTGTAGAGTCCACGAGATTTATAGCTGCAATGAGGTAAGAAAAGGAGAATAGCTTTAATCGACGAGAATGACACACTTCGGGGAAAGTAGAAAACGATCCAATCGCGTGTATGGCAATACTGCAATGCCTGAAGTAACAAGACGCTCTTCCCGCATCCCGTAGCGCCAGCTGAGAACGTGTCAATAGGATGCATGGAAAGAGACTTTTTGACATACTAAGAACAAACCGATGGTTAACACTCGACGTCTGGCTGGCAACGTCCAGTCTATTTACGATATCTATGGTGACGTCGCGCACGACAGAACATGGGGCGGAAAGAATTCGAAACTACGAGACTGAACATTGGGTATATGCGGACAAAAGACGCGTCTATGATGATGACTGACCTCGACGAGTAGATTCCGGGGAAGACCAAATATCCGAAACGGGTCCTTGTCATGATGAGGGAATTTCAGTGCTTGAGATATGACTGCCGGCGTGATGGTTTCCTAGCGAAACGAAGTGAGCAAACAAGCACGCGGTGATACAGAAAGTGAGGGCGAGGAGAGAGCAAAGCCAGTGATTTTCTTACTGGATGGAAGGGTTGGAGAGTCAGTCGACTGAGATGGTCAGGTTGAAAAAGAGGGTGGGTCAACTGAGCAGTTGGCATCGGAAGAAAAGCCTATAAAATCATTGTAAAACAGAATGAGAGTGAGAGCTGAGAGGATGGTCATACCGTGTCCCTCCTCCGTCTGGCTGTTGGCTGGTCGCCAGAGCCATCTGGTCCTCCTTCGCCATCTCGTGTGCGAGTCTTGCGCTTGAAACCAGCCGTGGATGCATATGCTCGTTGGGCTGCGCTGACCTGTAACAGGGAACGAGGAACGCGTCTGTAACAAGTGCTCAGCGTCGCCATCGTCCAGTGACTTGCCATGTAAAACTACTTTGACTACTCTATTACAAACCACGTGACTGTACTGATTATGTAATCTTACCAGCATTGACAGTCAGTTCTTTGGCTGTATCCACACTACCATCATGGCGGCTCAAAGGACCCCTCTGAGTTCCCGTCCGTTGGATTTACTTTACTTTACGTTTTTCCTGGTGAGTCCTCTACTGATTAGTGGTTTCAACTGGTTGAGCCAATCCGTTGGTTCCAGATCCATTTGCCTGCGTCTCTTCTCCTCGACGGTCAACCATTATATCCTCCCAGCCTCGTTCCTACCTTCATTAGCCAGCTTCCAAAAATGTATGCCCAACTTTCTGGTGACCCACTGATCAGTGGTGCCATGGGATACACGGGTCAAAGCACTCACTTTTTATGGTTCAAGACTTTTATCTTGGTCGAAATGTGAGCTACATCTCCTTCACAGGACAATCAGCTTACTATCCACCCCAGATTCTTCCAAGTGCCTGTGTTCATCCTTGGCATGAGAGGACTTTGGAAAGGTATGTATCTTCAGATCCTGAGCAACTTGGTCATGTTTTGATATACTTTGTAGACTCTCGCTCTATATACCTTTTGTTGCTCGCCTATGGGGTCTCCACAGCGACGACGACTCTGCCTTGTTTAACTGTTTTGCTCTCCACGCCGATAACAAGTGCGCAAACGATCGCAACGGGCGTCCACTCCATCACGGAGTCCCAACGTCTCCTTCTGTTATCGAGTTACCTGCCATTCTTTCTGATCCCTCTGTTTATGGCCCTAGATATGACTGTCAGAGTAGCCAAACTTCAACAAGCTGGTTTGGCAGTGGCAGCAGGAAAGAAAATTCACTAGAGATGCGGTACTTGTTGCGGTGTTTCGTAATGCAATAGGGAACTAATGTGGTGCTTTTTGGTTTCGCACCGTAAAAATCGTGCCCAACTTGCCGTTACGACCACGAAACAACGATCTAAGGAGAAGTGCGATACGGCTGAAAATGGATGCTCCGCCCGATTCAGAGCAGAACACAGAAAAAATATTTGTGTAAAGTATAATTCGAAATGTTGCAGGAAACCATTCAATCAGCTAGTAAATTCTACTAAAATGCATCTCCTGCGATTTTTCAGGCCAGGTTCCCGATCAAAATTGACTCGCACCCTCTCCGATTACTTCACGTCGAATCATTCCTAGGTCGTGCATGTCCCCCTTGTCCGCAATACTCCATTTCGCGATCTGCCAATTCGGTTGTGAAAATACACCGAATCCGGTCGCCAGCGGTCTTGGGGATCATGGTCATACAGCTCTGATAATGAAGGGCATAAAAATAAAAGATGGTCGCCAAATAGCACTGGGGTGAACTTTGGATCGCATTCAAGCTTCACCTGGGGTAGATAATGATTAATTTGATTCCTGGTCCCGGGAATTTTATATTATAATTTGTGCATTTGGGAACAAGACTGGAAGGATGAGTACTAGTACTGAAAAAGCAGTAAGTTCGAAATCTACAGGGTCATCGAGCCCCTTCCACTGGCAAGTCCGAATAGGACGTCACTACACTTTGCTTGCGGCCCATCACAAAAGTTCAAATGATCATCTACTGACGGTACTCATTACACACAAGCTCTTTAGACGACACCACCAGGATGAACAACCCGAGTCCTAGTACGCCAATTCCCGTCCCTACTGCCCGATGCCAGTGGTTGCACGCGTTCGCCTACACCCCGGACTCCACTCGTATACAGACTGATTCTCCACATCGCCCAGCAGCGGATGACGACATTTCTAGCAGCAATGAGAATGCATTGCCTACACGGTTCCATTCGCGCTCCCGGGCTCGGGTTGTCAGTAGTGGACCGCAACTGGGTTGTGACCCAGTACAAGGAAACAGCCTGGAGGTGTATGTCTCTACGCCTGCTTTGACGATTCCGGCGAAGCGCAAACGGCAAAGTACGGGTAGAGAAATTCTATCGTTCGCCCCTGGCAGCACCGCAGACTCTTTCTCCATGACACCCGGCTCGTCTACGCAGCGGCGCACAGGGAAGACACGGCCGCGAACACAGGCCGCTGGCACATCCGCAGTGGAAGGAAGCGATCACGATCACGATCAGGACACTAGTTCCTCTCACTTACCTGCTTCTGCGATTCGTTCCCGGTCTCGCCGTATGGTGCTGGACGCTGTCGAAATTGTCAGCAAAAGGAGGTCACAAGGCCGTCTGGGGACTGTCTGCGACGGGCGTCCAACCAAAAGTGTTTGCGAGCCAGCATTTTCACACTATCCCACTCCACCTGTCAGCCGAGCACTCAAGGACATCATGCACCACAGTGGCTCTCGTCCTATCGCGGAATCAGAAGAACGTGCGTTAAAGACATCCAAATATTTCGCACGTATCTCTACTCCTCCGACGCGACCCAAGTGTACCGCGTTTCTGACTCCGCCTAGTTCGCCCATCTTGACTATCCCCGTTTACATCGAGTCTTCCGATTTTGAGTACCCTCCACTGAATGCCTCGCTTGACGAGCCAGCGGAAGACCCTGTGGACGAGTCTGGATGTGTCTCATCATGGCACAACAACTCTGGGTTATTCGACGATCTCATGATCATGTTGAGACGATTGAAGCCAATACTGGTGCAGGGTGTGTGGTTTTGTCTACGTTATCGATTAGTCACCGGTGAACTAATTTCCTTCCCTCCTTCCCGCGTATGGATATACAGAGAGTGTACGAGACGACCCATGGAAGGTGCTTATTGCTGTCCGACTACTTAATGTGACGGCTGGGAAAGTTGCCATTCCTGTCTTTTGTAAAATTATATCACGCTGGCCGACACCGCAGGATCTCGTGCACGGTGAGTTACTGAATCACCCTTGCCTCATTTTGACCTCGGACAGTCTCTGATGTGGCGATTCAAGCCTCACAAGACGAGCTCGTCGAACTGCTGAGACCGCTCGGGCTTTACAACAAACGGGCGAGGTGGCTCAAAGACGTGTCCGAGCACTTCCTCGAGGATCGAGAAGGTCAGAGTTGCTTGAAAACATCTTTGGTGTTTCTCTCGTCTGAGGACTATGCTGTTCCTGCTGTGCCCTATCCTGGAGTGGGCCCGTATGCAATGGATTCGCTGCGCATCTTTTGTGCAGATGACAAGGATGCGTGGAAGTGGGTGATGCCTCGAGACAAGGAGCTCGTGCGATACCTGGTACGTTATCTTCCCAACTCATCACCATGTCCATGCCGAGTGATGTGAATGTGCAACGACACTAGCGTTGGCGGTGGGCTGTCGAAGAAGGGAAAGTGTGGTACCCTACAGGGATAGGTGTGATCGGGGACGTTGACGTCCCGTATTTGATCACGCTAGTGGACGAACTTGCGATCCATTACGATAGCACTATTGGTGGAGAAGGGTATATGTATCATTTTTACAACGATCTATGTGACATGTTGACTGGCAATATGACAGGACAGGGTACACCATAGCCCTGAATTACTTGAAACCTCGGTGATACTCGGCAATTCACATCATCTAATGATATCTCATTGTCAAGTGACTCTAATCCATCCGTTGGATTTGTAGATAACTGGGAACGCAGATCCAAAATAAAAGCAGGCGGAAGCAGAGGCATCGTATTGCCGAGAACGGCAACCAGCCAGCCAAATTCTCGAGGCAGTTCACAATTCCACACGCCATTTCACCACCGCCAGGGGAATGAATAAGAATCGGTGCGTCCAAAGTAGTTGGTACTTTTAGTCTCGGGCGTTATTGTCACTTATTGATAACGAAAGGTCATGCGTTGGGTAATTATTGGTGTGGTCATGTCGGCCAGATGCGTCTCGAATCTGGTGCGAACTTTGAAAAGCCGACCGAATACTATTTCGAGATCGGAAGGCGGCCGTTCAAGTTGCTTTTGCAAAATTCCTGCAAGGACTAGTTTGGATGTGGATGGCGCGCTGCGAGTGGCAGCTTCGTTCGAAACTAGTTGATTTCAATCACTTCTGGATTCGAGAGATTACGGACCTAGCATCAAAATAAACGTTATGTCCCCCCCAGGGAATATGCTAATTTCCGCTCCAGTTCCCATCAATTTGTAGAGAATCATGTGGTCCATCTGGGATTCCATCATATGGCACCGCCCGTCCAAGGATCAGAACGACTGTCTTCACCCGGTGAGCTGGAAAGTGTGGTTTTCGGGTAGTACTGTGGTTGACGTTCACTTCGCAGGCAGGTTCCGGCAATCATTAATCAAGGATCATCCGAGAGCGACCTATGGCCCCTGAAATGAGAAGAGACAGTCAGCAATGGTGAGTGAATGCGAGTTGACTGAGAACGTATCAAAGACTTTTGAGTCCGAATTACAGTGTGAATTGATTGCTGGGCGCTGTAACGTTATCAGCGCAGCGTAAACCCGGATAAAATAATCATTATGCGACATGTTCCATAACAGCAATCACGACTGGGCAGTATAAGTATGATCGGGTCACGGTAATTACTAGCCTTATCTTATCCCCTCTATTATGGCCATTTCAGTCCCCTCGCCTTCTCTTCCCACCTTCCACAATCTAGGTAGCACCATCGACCCAAACCTCGACGTGCGGGCCATCGTCAATGACTGGTTTGTCAAGTTCGTCAGAGCAATTGGTCTCAAGGATGTACCAGCCATTGTCGATTTGTTCCTCGACGGCGTCTTTTGGCGTGATATGCTTGCACTCACTTGGGACTTCCGTACCTTTGAAGGCAAGGACGCCGTGTCCAACTTCCTCCGAGACCAACTCACTGTCTTCGACCCTCAATCGGAGACCTTTTCACTTCAACAGGATCGCACAGAACTCCAGCGACCATTTGAAGACATTGCTTGGATCCAGGCATTTTTCAATTTTGATACCAATATCGGCCATGCCTCTGGCGTATTCAGGCTCGTTCCTCTTCCGGATGGCTCATGGAAGGCCCACGTAGTTTTCACCAACCTTGAGGATCTAAAGGGTTTCCCGGAACGGACCGGACCCTTGAGGGACTTTCAACCAGACCATGGTAAATGGGCCGCAAAGCGTGAGAGGGAAAGAGAATTTCTGGATGAGGAACCCACAGTGGTCATAGTCGGTGGAGGGCAGAGTGGTTTGGATGTTGCCGCACGTCTCAAAATGCTGGGCATTAATGCGCTCGTCGTTGAGCGAAACCAGAGAATAGGGGACAATTGGAGGAAACGTTACGCTGCACTCTGCTTGCACGACCCAGTATGTGAGTCTGAGATCTCGTTTCTCTTGTTTACCCTTTTCTCATTGTAACCGTAGGGTATGACCACATGCCCTACTTACCGTAAGTACATACTCGAACCAATGGGATTCCACCCGATGCGATTGATCGATTTCAGGTTCCCACCTTCTTGGCCTGTCTACACTCCAGCATTGAAATTGGCCGATTGGCTTGAGTCCTATGCCAACTCACTAGAGTTGAATGTATGGACCTCAGCGACCGTCACCTCCGTCGAAAGGGAAACCGGGGACAGCGGGAAGCGTTGGTCTGTTCAAGTCGAACGCGGGGACGGACGGAAGCGAACTTTCAAGATAGACCACGTCGTGTTTGCACTAGGTATCGGCAGTGGCCTACCAAGAATTCCAGACATTCCGGGACAAGTAAGTATCGAGTGCATTGGTAGAGAACGACTTGCCTACAACTAGCATAGGATGAGTTCAAGGGTCAGATCTTGCACTCTATCGAACACAAACACGCAACAGACCATTCTGGAAAGAAGGTGGCCGTTATCGGCTCTTGCACATCGGGTGCGTTGCCCTACTTGTTCTAATTTCCACTTGTGCTCACGACGAGTAGCTCATGACATTTGCTCTGATTACGTGGAGCATGGCGTTGGCGAGTTACATCCACTGCCGCCATCTACCGCTGGCTAATATCTTTGACAGACGTCACGATGGTTCAGCGGGGCCCGACTTATATCATGACGACTAAAGAAGGGATGCCCCGTCTTCTAGGTGGCATCTGTTCTTTTGACCTGCAGTCACTTGCTGATAGACACGCCGTATTCAAGGACTTTACTGGGAGGGTGGCCCCCCAACTGACATTGCTGATCGTGTGAATGCTTCGTACCCAAGTCAGGTTACCAAACTTATCCACCAACGTGTCACCAAGGATATCGCCGAGGCAGACAAGTATGTCCCCACTTGCTTCTATCCTGGCAGTGACATACATGTACTTTAGAGAACTTCTCGATGG